>VSMD01078871.1:0-93834 GCA_008750895.1 Mirza zaza
AAAAAATGGGCCGCATGTGGCCCTCGGGCCGTAGTTTGAGGATGCCTGCCCTATGCACTAGACACCATGCTAGGCGCTGCCCCTGCATTTAATGTCAGGCAATCTCCCCAGCAATTGTTATTATACTTATTTTATACATGGGGACACCAAGACTCAGCGATGATAGGTAACTCGTCCAAGACCATACACGGGAGCCGCGGCTGGGTCAGCTCCCGGCTACTGTAACTGCACCCGGCCGTTCCACCCTGTGCTTACGAAGGAGGCAGAGGCAGCGGGAAGGGCTGGGGCAGGCCCCGCCCCACCCCCCACACCCCCCCACCCCCCCGGCATGCAAGAAGGCTTCGGAAGCAAGTATGCAACATGTGTGTGCAGGAGTGTGCAGGGCTATGACGTCAGGTCTGCAGTGGGACAGGAAACCGTGGTGACTCAGCACGCAGACTCCCCCGCGCTCTGCCCCTTGCCACTTGTGTGATTTGGGGCGAGTTTCCTCTCCTGTAAAGCGTATATAATAGTGGGACCTCTCTACTACCGTAATTAAATAAATTGATATATCTGAAAACCTTAGACTAGCGCCTGCCCCATAGTAATCACTATTGATATTATCATTAGTAGGATTATATCTTGGTCATTAACCCCCAGGGGTGAAAGAGAAGTATCAATAATGTTTTGCCCAAATCAGGAAATGAATTGAACCTCTCATCTGAACTTTTCTTGACTCCAGTTCTTTCAGAAATACCATGGCCACACTCAGGTTGGGGCCAGATCACTTTAAAGTGAGTTTTTTTGGCTTTGGACAGGATAAACTATTCCAGGTGGTAGGAGTACAGAATTTTTTTCTTTTTTAATGCGTGATGGCTGCAGGGGTGGCCACTGAACTACAAAATAAGGAAGAGCCATGTCAAGTGATCCACCGTGGCACCAGTGGGTGCCATATTTCACTAAGTGCTTATTGGAAACCTATTGCTGTTACTAGAGGGCAAATAGTTATCCAGAGTTTCCAAGTACCTTATATTTCCCTGCCATCGTGGTGCCCATATAACCACCATTACGATGGTGTCGTTTTCTGAGGTTGGAAAACCTGTGACTAACCGGTTTGGCAAAGAGGAAACTGAGCTCAGTTTCGGGCGAGTAAGGTTTACGATGCTCATGGGACCTCCAAGGAGAAAGCGTGTCCGGCAAGAGAGAGATAGGAAAGCGGCCGTGTGTGAGAGCCACTCGGAGGTCACGTGGTGCTGCTGATGGAGCGGTGACAGCAGATGCCACAGCGGAATGGGTTGGAGAGAAACGGGACAGAATGGCTAGAAACGGTGCCTGAGGACAGCGGCAGTGCCCAGCAGAGGGACGGGTGAGGAAGTCCTGGAGAAATAAAGTCAGGGCCCCGGGACTTCATGTGCCTCTTGTTCAAACCAGTCCTGAAGGTGGCTTCCAGGCTGCTCACCCACTAAGGCCCATGAATCCCCTTTTGTGCTTAAGCACTTTGGATGCTCTGAGCCCTGGACTGAGGCCCTACCTGAGTGTTCACTGAGAAATGGGTAAATAAAGATCATTTTCCCTCCACACTACCCAGGACTCTGTAGACTGGCACAGAGCTCTGTAGCTGTTTCCCAAGCAACAACATAGGTACTGCATTTTACAGAACTTTAGTTGGAGAGAATCACACTGCAGATCAGCACAGTGCATGACCTGAAACTAAACATTTACCATTGGGCATGAGTCCCTCAGGTCCAGCTTGGGACTGGCATCTCAGCTCCCCAAAGCCGTCCTCTCCCCTCCTCCATCCCCTACTTCCAAGCCCCCACGTCACCCTCAACTAGACAATCGGGACAACAGAGACACATCCCCTCCCCCTCCTGCAAAGTTGTCCCCCTCCTTAAGCACGGAGCCTGCTCTCTCCTAGACTGCTTGGGGCTCCACTCTTCACACCTGCAGGCAGCCCCAGAAACAAAGACACGTTGTGCGGTTCCTCTGCACCTGTAGAAGTGGCAGTGGCTGCTGGCTCTTGTGGTGGCATCCACCCGTGGTGTTTTTCTTGGCACTGAAGTGTAGTCGGCCAGTGTGTTGGTTAAGTTTAGGTGCCAACTTGCCTGGGCCACAGGGTGCCCAGATTGCTGGTAACAGATTGTTTCTGGGTGTGTCTGTGAGCGTGTTTCGGGATGAGGTTGGAAGACTGAGTAAATAAAGCGGACTGCCCTCTCCAGTGGGGTTGGGCCTCATCTGATCCACGGAAGGCTTGGAAGGAACAAATAGGCCGAGTTAGAGAGAGAAACCTCTTTCCCTGCCCGACTGTCTTCTAGTTGGGGCGCTGGTCTCCTCCTGCCTTTGGATTTGCACTCGCATTGGAAATTGCACCGCTGGCTCTCCTAGTTCTCGGGCCGTGACTCAGGCTGGAACTTACGCCGTTGGCTCTTCCGGGTCTCTTGATGGTGACTGCAGATCCGGGACTTTTAGCCTTCACAATCACGTGACCCAATTCCTTATAGTAAATAGTGACTGTGTTTTGTTACTCTGGAGAACTCAGTCTGATACATAGTCGGCCTCACCAAATACGCAGACACAGTGCTGCCTATAGACAGTTCTGCCGTAAAACCACCCAATGCATAAAATCGCACGGCAAAACCCACGGGGGTTGCGGATAAAAGGGGGTTAGGGCCACACACTCAGAAACTTCATCAATAATACATTATAAAAAGATAAGAACTGTTTGGGGTGTTAAAATGTTTTGGAACTTAATATAGGTAAGAGCTGAGTAACACTGTGTGAATGTATTAAGTCATAGAATTTTAGACTTTAAAATGGTTAGTTGTATGCCTTGTGAATTTCACCTTAATTTTTTTTTTAAGGTACGAATTTTTTAGATGTTAGCGCAGCTTTACACATGCTAAATCCTTGCGGAATGCATAAATGGTGTTAATAATAATAAATTTGGTGTGCAAGCTGGGTGAAGACCCAAAGCTTGCTTCTGGAAGTGGGCATGGGAAGAGATGCAGCTTATGAACTGGTGTGAGGTGGCGGGAGGGAGACGTGGATGTGGAGAGGCGAGACTCGCAACGCCCAAGGTGAGCTGAGGCAGCAGGCAGGTGTCTGAGGGGCGTGCACGGGAGCTGTGAGCCCCTTTGTGGCTCCCCCCACCTGGGTGCTGGACGTTTTCTGCCCTTACCTAGTGCTCACTGCATGTTTCTCAAGGATGCAATTGTGCGTAAGCTATCACAAAACCCTAACTGGCATTTTCAAAACAGGCATTAAAGCAGGATTCACTGTACAGTCTTAACACTCACTGCGACCCCTTTTATATTAATAAAGGAGGAGACTGAGGGTCAGAGAAGTCCTCGTGCCTGTCCGGCCACACACACAGGGACAGACGAGTCGAGGCTTCTGATTCCAAAGCTGTTGCATTTCCCCTTCCCACTGCTGCCTCCCTTGACATACAGAAAATTCTGGACAGCCCTAAAACTACAAAGAAAACCCGCCATGCCTCTGGGCTAGAACTCACTTGAGGGGATAGAAATAGCACTGGGCCCACTGGTAGGAGGCTGGGGTCTTTGCCTGGCTCTGGCCTTCATTACGGGAAGTAACATAACATTTATCGAGCCCCCACTGAACTGGGCACCCAGTGTAAGGTATCTTAAAATGATTAAAACGTCCCGGTGACCCAGCTCTCATTATACCCATTGGGGAGACGAGGAGCCTGAGGGTCAGAGCGGGGTCCACCCTTGCCTAAGGAGCACGGTAAACCAGGGGCAGAGTAGGGGTTTCAAAGCAGGCTCCCTGCGTCCACACCGTGGCTCCCCCCGCCGAGCCTGGGCTGCCCGTCTGGGGGAGTCTGTGGGATTGTCTGGCACCTGCGTCCCCAGCCCCGACTCCATCCACCGCCCCTGGAGTCCCTGGGCCTTTAACTTCCCTCCTACGGCGGCGTTCCCAGGGGCACATCAGCTCTGCCCCAGTCAGAGGCGACAGCCTGGAGGCGAGGTTGGAACCTGAGTTTTGGGGCGGGAAGCAGGCCCCGCAGCTGCCCTCCTGATCCGAGCAGCTGTCCCCTCTCGGCTGTGTCACCGCGTAATTGACGACGGTTCGAGAGCATCGCCTTTATTACCTTTAACGGCCCCACAGCCACTGATTGCCCGCGCTGATGGCTAATTTAATTTCTGTCAATACAGCACTGAGTGGCTTTAAAAGAGCCATTATCCGCAAGGGCGGTGCTCAAGGGGGTGTTAGCCGGGTCGCCAGGCAGAGCGTGGCTCTCACGTTCAGGCCGCAGCACGCTCGGTGCTGGGGACCTCGGAGGTGGCGGGTTGAACCTCTCGGTTTGCAGATGGGACAGCTGAGGCCTGGAGGGGTTCCGGGCTTGGCCTCCCAGGGCCCACGGGGAGGGACGACCTCTCCTCCCATGACGGGGGTTTGTTCCTCGGTGACAACCTGCGATGACCTTCCCCGTTCTCCTTCCACTCTGTGCCCAGAAGGACTATGGGAAAGACTGAGCGGATGCTTCACTTATCCTGCTTAAAGCCGCTCTCAGACGCCGTGCTCCCAAAGGGTCACCGAACGGCCTCCCCGGGGGTGGTCTTGGGGCCCTGCCTGCCTGGCCACCCTCACCACCCCGGCTTCTGCCCTGTGCTCCCCCGGGCAGACCGAGCTGCTGCTTCCCTGAGCTCCCGGTGGACGCTTCCCCGGAGACTTTCTGCCTGCTTCTCTTCCTACCGGGAAAGTCCTTCTGACCTTGTCAACCTGAACGACAAACATCTCTTGATCCTTCAGGAACACAGCTCATCTACCCAGGGAAGTTGCCCGTTTATTTCACTCATTCCATCAACCAATCATTGCTCTTTAGTCGAAACCCTGCCATCTACCAGACACCGTGGAATTTATTAATAAATTGGCAAGCAAAGCCAGACACCGTCCCTGCCCTCATGAAGCTTAAGATCTGCAAGGAAAGAGAGATGCTACACAAAATAATAGCACAATGAGGGCTGTGCAAGGACCTCTGAAGAAACTGTGCCAAGAGAGGCAGCATCAGGGGAATCTGATCTGGCTCAGGGAGTCTAAGACCCCCGCTTGCCTCCTTCCACGACTGCCTGTACCCATGCGTTTGTCACTTTGCACTGTAATAATTCTGCTCAGAGGTGAGCCCTGTGAGTATCTTAGCAACTAACTGAGGACTCGGGGCTCAAAATATGCTTAGGAAATGAATGGAAACCTTTTCTTTATTTCTTGATTAAAACATTATCCAAACTAACAGAGCTAATACTTAATACCAGGAGTGATGGAGGCTTGTATAACATAACAGCTGGACAAAAGGCTTCCAAATAGCAATACCCTTTATTGGAAATTGTCAAGATTATTCTTGATCCATCATCGGTGCATCCACCCATCCTTTCTTTCATCTATTCTCCCATCTATCTGCCCACCCATTTATTTAGATACCTGGCTATCCATCCATCTATCCATTCATCTATCTATCCAACCGTCCATCCATCCATTCACTCACCCGTCCAACCATCCATCTATTCAAGAAGCATTTGTTGAGTTTCTACTATATGCAAGCACGTGATAGATGCTAGAGAATGCAGACAAGAGCCACGGTGTCTTGTCCCCGGATAAAAAACTCCGTCTTATCCTCAAGTCTCCTGTACATCACTCCCTCCAGGAACCTTCCCTCACTCCCAAGAACAGGTCATGAGGCGGCAAACATGAGAATGGACGACAACCCACTAAGGAGTCCAGGATGTCGTCACTGAGCAGCAAAGCAATGCCAGCCTCCGATGGCCTTCAGACTTCCTCTTCACTCTGCTTTAAGTCGCTGCTAGTGGATATTCTGTGACGAAATACATTTCTAACTGGTAGAAAGCCCAGACTTGTGGGGCAGGCAGAGAAGAGGAGCTAGCAAAATAAGCAGAGTGTTTGCCTGGGAAAAAGGAGATGCTGATGTTCCAGAAGCCAAGGAGAGAGAGAGAGAACGTGAAGAAGGAGGATGGCAAATGCCATTGGGACGTAAAGTAAGGCGATGAGTTAAAAAGGCGAGTGAGTGAGTGTTGGTTGTGGAGACAGGGAGGGTGGAGAGGTGAGATGATGGTGTGTCAGCCACGGCCTATTGGAGTCGCCAGCCAGAACCTTCAATCAGCAATTCCAAGGTTACGCATATCAGAGAGAATGGGTGAGCTCCTAAAGAATGAAGGGACTGGGTCAGGATCACAAGGGCAAGCCTTTGGCATGAATGGCAGGGGTAGACCCCTTTCTCAGAGACGGAGGGAAAGATAAGGAGAGTTGCAGAAAGAAAAACTAGATGATCAAGGAGAAGTCAGTGGCAGGAGGTGATGGGTGAGAGGAGAAAGCATTATTAGGGGAGCAGCATTTGCTGGGGGTTTGAGGAGTGTGGTATAGCTCAGTCGAGCAGCCCCCGATGGGAATGGGATCTTGTCAAAGGGAACCAAGTTGCTTGCAGCTTGAGCAGACGAGGCAGTTCTCCACGCTCTCCACTTCCCCACAAGCAGGTGGCAAGTGGAATCTCCTGCCCTCTTAGTACCAGCTTCTTGTCAGCAATTGGCAATGTTTATATCTTCTGCATAGAGAAAGAGAAATTACCTGGCGGCTGATCTCTGTTATGACATATATCTTCATAGAGAAAGAGGGGAGGAAAACTCACCAGTGACAGGGAGACCAGAGAAATCCTCTGTCTTCCCTCATACGTGGAGATGGATGTCATAACAGAGAATCAGCCGTGGCCTTACGTCCATGCATGCAAACCGCCGTTCAGCAAGGCAGAAACTTCCCTGGATAACTGTTTTGGAAAGTAAAAGCGCTTGTAATGTGAATTGTGCTGTCAACGCAGTAATATACTGGTGGGTGCTTGCAAAGAAGGAAATATCACCTAGAAAAATCTCCTGGTTGATTATATATTGGCAGTGTCTCTGGTTTAGGCAAGCAACGGATGCCTTTTATTTATGTCTGCGTACACGTGTGCATATATGTTTGATATTTTAGAGCCCAGAGGGGGACATGCCATTTCGAGATAGCAATCCAGTTTCTCATTGCAGAGTGAGGTAACCAGAGAAGCCACAGTGACCTGCAGTTTTATGACAATACTTTCTACCTATTTCCCCTTCACCCAGAAGAGCACCCACATCTAACAAATCAACCTGGAGGTAGGCAGTGGGACCAGAGTGGCAGGAAAGAAATCTACAGCCAGTCTAGTCACCAGAAAAGTAATTTCCCGCATCATGCATCAGCCCTTCTTCATCCTTCACTGGAAAAGATCTTGCAAAGGAAAGATGAGACAAGTGACCTTAATGGAGGAAGTATTAAAATGTGGCTGAACAGGAAGGAAGGAGAAAAACGACAGTTGACGCAGCTCTATGTCTCAGTTTGTTTCTGATGGCTTCAGACAACATCTCCTTTAGGCCTCCACAAAGCCGTCCAAGCTACAGGCCGCCTTCTGTGGCCCACGGTGAGATTTCTCGTGGCTTCTCGAACTGAATTTTATCCGGTGCCATAAATTCCCCGCTGCCCCTGAAGATGGGGTTCCTGCCGGCTATTCAGTCAGTTGGAGCCTCATCTGCCAAACGTGAATTTCTAAATAACTCAAAAAGTTTCTTAGGATGTTCCTGCTCAAACCTTGATCAGAAAACAGGTGGGGAAGCAGGGCCAGTCTGTCTGTCCCATGTGAAGCCTGGACCGGAAGCAGAATGGCAGTTGGGGAAATGGAGTGGTGGCCAGCAGTGGAGCCCATGGGACAATCTCAAAGGGTGACAATAGCAAGTTCACCAAAGCTCAGGCAGGCAGGGCCTCAGGCATGTGCTGGGGACTGAGGTATATGTCCGAAGGGACTCGGATGGAAGCTAGGAGTAGCTGGAAAAATCAAGCAAGTTGGAGAATACCTAGATTAATTATAGAGACAGGGGGTGGGACAGCAATGATTCTGGCATGAGCACACGTGTACTTTCATTATCTAAATTTTATAGTTTGTCCACTTACATTTGTTCAACAAAAAGATAGACCAGCTCCAAAAATATCAGAATCGTATCAGATCGCGCATCTATGCTCATAAAACGAGGAAGCCGTGACAGCTAAAATTTCAACCTAATTCCAGTAGTCGTTATATACCTTTTAACTGTTTCTGGAAAGAGTTTTAATCAGTTTATTTTAAAAGACACAGATAGAAGGGGATCAGAAAGAAAGCTGGTAGCACGGAAGACAGGATTGTGCTAACAATCTAGGACAAGTGTGGTTATGGTGACCATGTGCTAAATGTAATTAATTGCTGGGAGTTTCCCAGCAATTAAAGCAAAAAGGGAAACAGGACAAGTCACGAAAGTCTCATGATCTAACAAAAGTTTCAGCAAAGCATTCAAAAGGAGAAAGAAAATTATTTCCCTAGCACTAAACTCTTAGGAGAATTGATCGTGAAACCTTTTATGCAGTAGGCAATTCAATGAATACTATCTCCAATAGAAGTTTTATGAAAGATACAGAAATATAATTTTTTGGCCCTTGTTGTATATGATCCTATATTAAAAGCCTTGATGAAAATGTGGCATGAAAACGTGGCTCTTTGAAGGCATGTCTGTGAGAACACTAGGTCATACAACAGTGGCTCTGGGTTGGCGGTACACAGGGTGGTTTATCTCTACACCCTCTGGGCCCAGCACGACAGGTTGAGGCACACGGTAGGTGCTTAGAATTGACTGGAAACATAAATGCAGGTAATTGTATTATGGTCTAGAAGATCTTCCTATATGTGGTACGGCAGCATTCTCCCACAAAACCGTCCTTGACAAATCTCCTGGAATCATATGTGTTTTATCTACTAAGAGAAAGACCTGTGATCCTTAATCCTTTAGGTCTCTATAATCTAGAAAATACCTTTCTGGATCAAGTCGTGGCATTACCTCTATACCTTGACTCCGACATCGGTGTAAGCCCAGGCATCATCTAAAACAGCTTCTCTCATTCTGGCCTTTCGCATCATGTCCTATTGACATTCTTAAGGCGCCAATAGATGGTCTTAAAATGCATTTTCTTACTGATAAATACTTGCACCATGGTCATGTTTCTAAAATATAGGAATCCAAGCAATTCTTTAAATTGAAGATAAAACTGAGTTTGACCGATAATTGTATAAATGTCACTCATGTTTTTATTTTCTTGGAGATTGTAGTTGATTGTTCTTTACAGATTCATAAGAAGCTGCAATGATTCAATGTCAAGTCCGCATGGCTATTCAAAAGGAAGATGGAAGATTATTTTCCTCCACTCACAACTCCAAGCTGATTCACAAGTTACGTTTTCAGTCTGATATCAACTCTAAACCACTCAGGTTCCGCTGGCTGTGTTTTTTTAATGCTCGTAAATCCTGAGGTTGTAAATCCCTTGGATTCCCTTTTCTAAATAAAATTTCCATGTTAAGGTCATTTTTCAGATACGACTTTAACCTCTGTAGACAGGCAATGCCTAGAATGGAAGTCATAACAATTTTTTTAAAGTCAAGAACTCTGCAGAGACTCGGACCAAATCACAACCTGTAGTGAATTTCTGCAGTCACGTAAATGCACGTGATAAACAAAGTAAAAAGTGGGGTTTGTTGAAGTAGATTGAGCGCTGGGCTCACTTTGCCATGCTCCCCATAGCAAGTCCAGGCTGTTAAGAGATGCTGTCTGGTGGTAGGACCCTCCCAGTAATCTCCAATTGGGCAGGAACTGCCCAATTCCGTTCCAGGTATGAATGCCCATCAGCAGAGCCCTGGTCCCAACCTCAGAGCAGAGAAAGTTGGTTTGAGGCATCAAGTCAGCTCCCATTCTAAGCTACTTGATCCCCAGGGAGCCCAATGCCAGCATCTTCCCTTTTGCCCAGCCATGTCCCTTGTGAGTGTCCGCCCCGCCTCTCCCAAAGTGGGGAGAGCATTGAATGTGAAATGAATAGGTTCATGTCCTCATCAGAATCCACCAGTACCACACTCAGAGACTTGAAGCAAATTCTCTGGGCCCCAGTGGTGTTTATCTGTTAATCTTCGATTTTCTTGTATTGAGGGTCTTCCCTGGCCAGCTGTAGGAAGCAGAATAGGTGATAACTGTCTTTTCCTGGCTCACTTCCCACGGCTTCAGTCTCAGCTTCCTCTGAGAGATCTTCCAGGACCTTCTCTCCCCTAGACTCTGAAATCACCTTGGAGTTCTGCTGTGCGGAACGTGGATGTCCTGCTGTTGGTGCTTGGCCACTGGTGTGGCTCCTCCTTTAGACCATAGCCTCCTTGGGTTTGGAGATGTACCTCTCACCACCGTGCCAGCCCAGCTCCATGATCTTAAACGGTGGCAAAGGTATGGATGGAATACGTTCAACTGAGTTTCTAGGTGGCGTCATCTGGGAGAGAAGGATCTTGAGTTTCCTTCACCTGCCGGAGACTGCCAGTAACCACTCCACTTCCTGCGGGCTCCTGGGGCCAGCTCCTTGGCCTGTGTCCTGCGTGTCATGGAGCATTGTCTGGGAGCAGAATTTGCTGGCTAACGCGCCAGCAGGGACACAGGACTTGAGCAGGGGCACAGAGACCCTGTGTTCACGTGGACAAGGACACGAGCCATGAGAAGGGCATGGATGTGAAGTGAGGACACCAGGGCTCCAGCCCTTGGTGATTCCAGGATCACTGCCCCCCTCTGGGCCTCAGTGTCCTCATCTGTATAATGGTCACATGCTATGTCAGTGTTCTTCAAATTTATTTTTGCCTTGTTTTGCTTTGTTATTGACCAAAAAATATGATTCAAAGTGTAGCTTAATGTAGTAGAGTCACCTGCATACAGCAGCAGCGTGGGGCCCGAAGCTGTGCCCTCCCACCTCCCGCCATCCCTGACGGAGGTACATGGACCTTCTAAGGCTCTTTGGAACACAGTTTGAGAACCACAGTGCCAGCTGATTGGCAGTCCTGCTGGCCCTGGCAGCTGCCCACCTGTGGCTTTTATGACCTGTGGCTAAGGGGAGCAGCGCCTGGCTTGTCCAGGACTCACAGTGTAAAATGGAAAAGTCCCAGGCAAACTGGGCTGAGATGTTCACCACCCCACCTGTGTCCTAACCAAACCATTTTCCACACTCTGGGGAAGGGCAGGGCCCTGCACTGCGTGGCCAGCTGGGCGGGCGGGACCCCGTGCCTTCAGGAGCAGGGACACAGTGCACATCACTGACATCTTTTACCCAGATCTGCGTGGTGTCCCGCCAGAATAGCGTTTTGAGGGGTTGATTGAAGTTTCTTTGCTCTTTCTGTCCTTTCTGCCATCACGTCAGTGCCTTCCACTGCCTCGGAGAAGGACAACGTGGCAGCAAAGGAGAGAGACCACTGGCCTGTTTCAAAAGCCAGCACTTTGGACCTGCAAACACCTGGTCTTTTGGGTATAAAAAGTTAAAGGCATGAAGGACTCATCTATATATTTTCCTAACAATAGGTGAAAAAAATATGAACAGCTGTATATTCATTTCCTATTGTCTCTGTAACAAGTAACCACAAACTTGATGGCTTAAAACAATGCAAATGTGTTATCTTACAGTTTGGGAGGTCAGAAGTCCCACACGGGTTGCACTGGGATGAAATCATGATGCCAGCAGGGCGTCCCTCACTCCACAGGCTAAACAGGAAGATTATCCTGGTCTTTTCCAGAACGCAGGACTTGCAGGGCTAGCAGCTGCCTGCATTCCTTGGGTGGTGGTCCCTCCCTCCATCCTCAGAGTTAGCAGCTTATCAACCTCAGATCTCTCACTTAACTTACACTGACCATCACCAAATCTCCCTCCTCAGTTTCCATCATCAGATCACCTCCCTCTCTCTGACCCTCCCCACCTTACAAAGATCCTTGTGATTACATGGGGCCCAGAACAACTCCCCGCTCTCAAGATCTTTAATTTAATCACATCCGCAAAGCCCCTTTGCCACGAGAGATAAGGCTCTGAATATCAGGATGTGGACATCTTTTGGGGTGGGGGAGATAGTCAATTCTTTGCCTACTGCACGAGCCAAGCAACTTTGCTAACCTCACATTTATTATCTAGGCTGGAGGAAGATGAGAAGCAGGGGAAATAGAGGTCCAAGGGGCCTGGAATAAGAGGACTCAAGGAGATCACATAGACAGATGAGTCAGTCTATGTGATCAGTCAGTCAGTCAGTCATCCAGCCTCAACCTGAGATGCCATCTGCTTCCAGTTCTGGAGAGCTGCATGGGAGTCACGCCAGCGTCCACTCTCCAACTGAGAGTGCTCTGCCCAATGCCATGACCAGCAGCCTCATTGCCAACTCCTGTCACTGATGCCTAGCAAGAACCTCCTCCCATCAACCACAGCCAATATGGCGCCATGGACCATTCAGTGGGGTGATCCCATCTGGGCCCCATGGCTAAGCCAGGCCCCCCATACAATACAACCCCATGTGAACAGCCTCCACACTCAAAGGATGACAATGATGGAAATCTGCCCCATAAAGGAGAGTGGCATGCCAGACAGGAAGGAAGAAAGGAAGGAAGGAAGGAAGGAAGGAAAGAAGGAAGGAAGGAAGGAAGGAAGGAAGGAAGGAAGGAAGGAAGGAAGGAAGGAAGGAAGGAAGGAAGGACAGAAAGAAGGAAAGTCCTGCCTCATGCTCACCTTGGACTAAATTAAACCAGCTCAGAATTTCCCCCAGACAATGGTGAAGTGCTATTCTGTTACAGCGTCCTTGGGCTAGTTTTAAATGATAGTCTTCATAACCTTAAAAATATCAGGTCTCTTTTTATTTTTCTTTCCTTGCTCCCCTGCCCCTTAAAATTGAGTCCTCATAATGTGCCTGTGTCCGATGTCACAGCGTTAAGACAAAAAAAGCAGGGAACAGTGTGTGTTAAGGCCACCAAAAGGCAAAATAGATGAGAGAGACCTTTCCAAATGAAACAAACTATGACTCCTGGCCACTTAATTTTATTTCATCTTTTAACAAACAGAAAACAAGCAGCGGAGGCTGCACGCGAGAGCTCGTGCCGTGCTCAGCAGACCTTGGGGGAAGAGGCTCTCAGGAAGTTCAAGGTGCTGTTCTCCTGTCCTATTTTCACTGAAATAAAAGTCTCAAATCAAAGGCATCTGTCCTCTTCCTTGTATATGTCAAAATGTAATTGGCAACGGTTGGGGTTTGTTGCCTTTATTGCTTTTAATAGCTGTATAGCCACTGATTGCCCAAGCTGATGGTTAATTTAATTTCTGTCAATACAATATTGGGGCTGTCTGCATATTCAGACCATGATTAACTGCTGCAGAGTCCATAACACTGGTGTTATTATTACTGCATTTAACTACCTCTCGGGAGAAGACAAATTAAATTATGTTGAAAATGCTGTTGATTATCATTACGAACTTATTTGTAGAGCACAATTACTGATCTGTTGTAAAATAAATCAAATTTTTTATCATCTTGGTATAAATTAACTTTACTGTAGGAGAACGGAGAGTGGAGCCCGAAAGAATGCAGGCCACCCTGTCTAAGTCAGCGGAGCACTGAATTAAAATAATAATCGCACATGAACATAATATTATATTTTAATAACGAGCTACTTCATGACCAAGAGTGCCTCGTAGATTACGGGATTTCGACAATAAAGCAGCAAGCTCAACGTGTGTCGTACGCTGTTGACTCAAACGCGGGCTGAGGCCCGGGGATGAATTATTCCTGGGCTGTGACTCCAATTCAATCTGAAATCACCACTCGAGTAATTTAAGGAAGGCAGCTTTAAGAACACAATTACATTAATAGCTTACATGTGATCATCATTTAGCTTTTGCCATTCCCTTACAATTCACCGGGTTCTGTTGTACCATAATGCACATTAGGCCACGTCCATTGCATAAGATCAACAAGCCACAGCCTGTCACCTTTGCATTTGCAAGAAGAACCAAAGACACCAGACCTGGGGGCCACGGCCTCTCAGACTCGCCCTCACGTAATTAACTCTAACGTGAAAGCTCGGTCTCAAGTTGCCCATCGAGTGCCAGCGAAGGCAATAGTATCGCAAGCCCCTTTCGCTGTTATTCTGAGCAATTTCTGCACCTTTAAATGCAGGCTGAGATTTGGCCAAACCATTTGCTCCAGCTGAAACTCTGCGTGCATTTCTACCCTCCCCTCCTCTCCACACGCTGTTCCTGCCACCCGAGGCACCAGTTCCAATATTCCTCCCCACGTGGATTCCTGTTCACGTATAAAAGCCCTTCCCTGGCCCGAGACATAGCGTGAGGAGCGAGGGTCCCCTCCTCTGCGTCCGAGGTGGGTTCTCAGGCCTGTGTCACTCTTGCCGTGTCCTGCTGTCCCTGTTGTCATTCCCAAACTACGAGCTTCCCGGAGGCAGGCACCGTGTCTCCTGGCTGACAGAGAGGCTGGCTCAGAGAAGGGTTCAGGGACTGTTTGCAGAGGGGACTCATGGAAGGAGATGGGGTGCATGGGAGAGAGCCACGAAGGGGGTAGCAAGGAGCTGTGCAAGGGTGACATGGGAATTTCGCACCTCAGGGAGGTGCGGAGTTGAGGCCGGCGTGGGTGCTGATCAGTGTGGGTGCTCTGGAGGAAGGGTTCGGGGCGGCAATAGGTGGGCAGGAGACAGGAAGTCCGAGGGAGGGACAAGAGGAGGCTGGAGAGACAGACAGGCCACTGTAGGGTGAGGAAGGCTGTCCCGAGCGCGGGGGCAGAGCTGTCAGCCGGTGAAGCGACTCCGGCTGCAACGCGGCAGTGGGAACCAGCAGGAGAGGAGGCAGAGGAACCAGCTGGGAGGTGGCCCATCAGCCCAGGGAGAGACATGGTTGCTAGGACTAGGAGTTAGTGGGACAGATGGAGAGACAGGGAGAGAGGCAGTATTTTGAGATAAGCTAAGAGGACATGGTGCAAAACTAATCTATGGTGAGAAAAATTGAATGGTTTGGCTGAGGGCTGGGGTACATGTTTACCAAGAAGGGGAGCAGGGAACTTTCTGGGAGATGGATACACTTGGTATCTTGATCTGGGTGGTGTTGGCACAGTGTGTACCAAAGTACATATTCTCCATCCTTTATGCTTATAAATGTTATTGCATTTATAAAACTTCAGCTGCAAACCCAAAACAGGACATGGTAGTCAGTTGACTTTGAGGGGCAGGAAAGACAGGATAATTTGGGGTGTCTGGCTTGTGCCACTCACCTGGATATCGGGAAAAGAGCAAGTTTGGAGAAAAACACTTCTTCTAGGTCCTGCCCACAGTGGCCAACAGCCCAGCTGCTGCAGCCTTCCCCTGGACTGCTCTGGAGAGGAAGGACAGAGCCAGGCTACACAGCCCTCTGGTTTCTGCCCCCTGGTCTGGCTTCACTGACATATGCCCCCTAAAACTGTTTGCAATGGGGCTGGATTACAGGGAGGCTGTCGCCATCTGTCAGCATTGCACGGGCTGCATTATTCATTCAGTGCTCATTCATTCACTCATTCATTCACTCTTTCACATTCATTTGCAATCCAGATGTTGTCCTGGGTAAACTAGCCTTCTTGCAGTCTAGGCAATATCAGTGTAACCCATTCCACCTCCTTGGATGTCTGAAGCCCTTCCCAGGAATTTCTGTGAATTCCTAGAAAGATTACATTTTCAGGCTCTGATTTCCTGCTGCCTCCCCATTCCTGCCCTTTTCGCTGATGCGCTACAGGTGCACTTCCACCTCGAACTTCACAGTTCCTTCCCCAGGACCCATCCCAAGCCATGCAACTGGTCAGAGTCCATAGCTGTTAATTACAGAAGGGGATTTTGGTTAACTTGCTAAGGACAAAGGAGCCGACCTTACCTTTGAGGGTGAGCATCTGCTTAGGTCGCATGAGCGGCGGGACAGGAGAGGGGGCATTTTTGACTCCAACCATGGAGAAGGCAGCCCAGCTCTGACTTTCACCTTTCTTGGGATTCCCCCAAACCAGAACAATGTCCCTACACTGGGCAACCAAAATAACAGATGTTCTCAACAGTGACCCAAAATACAAGGCGGCTCTGCTGCACGAGCCAAGCTTCTCCTGGAGAGGGACCCTGGGGAAGGGAGCTGCTGCATGCTACGCAGCACACAAACATGCACACAAAGCGCACGTGTATACAGCCTTTGTTAGCGATCCGTCCTTCAGGTCCCTGGAGGGAGTTTTCTCAGTGGCCAATCCTCTCCGCACAGCTCCCAGTCCCCAACCGTGTTGCCGGCTCAAGTTCCACCTTCCCCTCTCTATATTCCCATCTCCACTTCATTGTCACCTCCTTGGAGAGGTCCCCTGGCCCCTAGCTAATACGGCTCCTCCCTTTGCATTTCGGCCCCTTGTTTCTGTGTAATTTGAAATTAACCTATGTGTATATTTTCATGTTTGGGGGTCTGTGTCTTTCTATGCTGCTGTGTGTCCTAGCAAGGAGCCTGGCCCCTGGGAGTGACAGCTGAGACAGAAAGACTTGTCAGGAGGCTCCGGAAGTGAGGCAGGTAAGAGATGATGGGGGCCTAGACTAGGGAAGTAGGGACGCAGGAGGCAGAGCAGGGTGGACGTGGACCAGGGGGTCAAGGCAAGATACAGAATGAATATGGGGTGTCGACAGAGGAGGGGAGGAGAGCCCAGCTGCCATGGGAGGAGCAAGTAAACACTGCTTGGCAACATTAATGGGGGGACAAACACATGGCCTGTTTAGGGCAGTGAGGGGCCACAAGGGGCCATCTCAGAAGCAGTCAGAACCCCTGGAGAAGGGGCCATGTGTATCCCTAACTTTTTCGCATTCCAGAACTTTCATTTCTTCTCCACATTGGTTTTTTGGCTCTTTTGCTCCTCAGCCAATTAGAAAGACCATGGCTTGCTCTTTACTGGAACTGGGAAGGAGAAAGAGAGAAGTTGGAGGAATCGATGTGTCAGTCAAAACCAGAAAAACGACTGGGGTAGAAGTCAGAAGGAAGGAAAACTTAGACCATTTCAGAATCTGAGATGGTGCCTTGGGGGTTCACAAGGTGCCGTGTGATTGTCCGAAATGCACCTCATAAATTCAGTGTGCCTATATTGGGTTAGCTTTCGCTAAGTTATGTTGTGGGGAACACATCTCCCAAGCCTCTGAGGCTTACGCCAACACAGGTAGATTTCTGTAATTATTTGTTGGCTGCGGGGTGTGTGGCTTAGTTCCATGTATATATGTCTTCTTCATTCTGGATCAATGGAAGAATCCTCTTCTGAAATATGTGCTGTTCCCTTGGTAATGAGAAAAGAGAGTATGGCAGGATCGTGCAATGGTGGTTAAATCTTCTGCTTGGAAGAGGCGTGCATGTCCCTCCTGCTCACATGGCATTGGCCAAGGCGAGGAACGTGACCAACCAAGCCTGATGCTGTTGCAGGCTGTCGTGGGGTGAAGGTCGCCCTTCCCATGATATGTCTACCTGGAACCAGTGAAAGCGACCTTTTTTGGTCTTTTCAGAAGTAATTGAGGATCTTGAGGTGACCCTGTAAAAAGGTGAGTTCTAAATCAGGGTAAGTGTCCCTATAAAAGAAGAGATGGGGAGAGGACATGCAGAGGGGAAGGCCGTGTGAAGACAGAGATGGAGTCGGAGTTGCCCATCTACAGGACAAGGTGTGTTAAGGATTGCCACCAGCCAGCAGAAACCAGGGGGGTCATGGAGCAGGTTGTCCTCAGAGCCTTCCAGGGGGAACCCACCCTGTCCACACCTTACTTTCAGACTTCTGGCCTCAAGAACTCTCAGAGAACAAATATGTTTCTGTTGTTGCAAGTCCCCCAGTTTGGTAGTTTGTTAGGGAAGCCCTAGGAAACTAAACAGAAGTATGATCCTCTTGGGGAGGGAACCACACAACCTACCCAAAGCCTCATCTCTGTGCTAGAACTGAGGAGTCTGGAGAAGCAGACCAGCCCTGAACCAAGGAGCCCAGTCCCTGAGCCTACCACACCACCTGCCCATCGGAATGTGGACCTTTACACACCCCAGTCATGTTGACTTCAGCCTGGGTGTTTCCTCCGTGTACTGCTCTGCCCATCTGACCAGGATTTTCCATAATTCATCTGTTCCTCTCCTGTCCCCAGCCAGCTTCCTTTGACTAAACACTAAGGAACAGCCTGACACCATGAGGAACGGCCTGACACCATGACCTTGGCTTGACCACTGAGGAAGAACCTAAGACCATGATCTTAGCTTGACCACTGAGGAACAGCCTGAGGCCATGACCTTGGCTTGACCACTGAGGAACAGTTTGAGACCATGACCATGGTTTGACCACTGAGGAACAGCCTGAGGCCATGACCTTGGCTTGACCACCTAGGAACAGCCTGAGGCCATGGAGCTGAAGGCCCCCAACCTTAATGCTTCTTGAAGGACACTTCTGCCTCCAGGAAAGAATGATAACCACCACACAAAGCTAGACAGTCTGTACAACACAGACCATGGGCATCTTTGCCACATGAGGGTGGAGCCACAGACAACCTAGCTCTTAGCCCAGCCAAAGTGGCACCTGAACAATTGTGTTATTATTCTCGAGGACGTGCTCTGAGTGGCCCGGTGAGAGCTCGAGCCAGATTAACTTAGCTCCCTGTCACAAATTGGAAC
The DNA here is from genome assembly GCA_008750895.1 of Mirza zaza. NCBI lineage: Eukaryota > Metazoa > Chordata > Mammalia > Primates > Cheirogaleidae > Mirza > Mirza zaza. The sequence goes on from VSMD01078871.1 coordinate 18,541, forward strand.
CGACGTGTCATTCATGTGAAAGCTGTACGTGACGAAGAAATATTTCATTTGGATAATGCAAGTGTGAACTGCAATTTTTTTTTTTTTCTTTTTTGGTCCAAGGAGACACCTCAGTCTTCACTCTAGCTGTAATGGGCATTGGTGGGTTTAGGGGGTTGGGGAGGAGAAGTGCTGTGTTACGTAACCTACTGGCTGTTTTGAAAACACAAAGGAAAGAACCAAGAAATCAGGTCCAACCTACTGTTTCTTGCTTTCTCTTGGAAGTCACATGGCTCCCTGGGACCATGTACGAGCTGAGGCAAGAATGCCGGTGTCTGCATTCCAGCCTATCAGTGTATATATATTCTAGCCTTCCTCCTTGATTCCAGGAAAATTCTCCATTCCCCACTGGGTTCTACATGCCCTGTTTACCTGGTTTACTCCAGTGCACCTACCTGAGGCCTCCGTGCAGACATTGCTTCTTCTGCACTATTCCCTAGTGCACAAAGGCAGGGTTAGGTGCGTCCTCCCTGCCCTCCTCCCCTATACACGCATGCCCTGCACCGCCCGGCCTCCTTCCACACAGCGGCTATAACCCTTCTGCAGTGACCGGCTCAGCTGCCTGCCTCAACTGCACTGGACACTCCACTGCTTGCCTGTGTGTCCTTACCTGATCCACACATCTTTCCTCTGGGTCAGTGAATGAGGCAACACATGGACAGCCAACTCTCTGGGTTTTAAGGAATCAGCTCCCATATATCTCTCTCCTGCTGAAAACTGTGCTCTGGGAGAACAGTCAAAGGAGCGCTTCTCTCCATCCAGCATACAAAAACCCAACAGCTCATTCCCAATGCCTCTAGCCCTGACGGTGTGACACCATCAGTCATTAGCCCCGGACCCCGTCTCCCCTCTTGGGATGACACCCTTCTGGCCTCGTCTTGGTCCCAAATCAGCCACTAAGAGGGCGGGGGAGACAAAGGCCTTTACTCCTGGGAGCAGCTGCAGGCCGACACAGGGCGGCCTGGAGGTCAAGGCAGCTCCAAGACAACTTCTTGAAGAGCCACTTATTCTAGTGCTGCCAACTGAAGTTGGTAGGAGACTTTCTGAGACTCTTGGGATGTTTTAGGGCCACTGGGCCAGCCTTTCAGAAGCCCCCGGCTCAGTGATGCTGCCGCCATGGGCCGAGGTGGCTGGGCTGCCCCCAAGTCCCCACAAGCCCTCCACACGGTTGCGTGAGCTTCCAATTCCTCATATCGAAACACCCCATATAGGCTTTTTATAGACATAGGCAAGCTAATCCTAAATTTATATAGAAAGGCATAGGCCCTAGAATAGCTGAAACAATCTTGAAAAAGAAGAACAAAGTGGGAGGAATCGCTTTACTCGATATTAATCCTCACCATGGAGCTAGAGTGATCAAGACGGTGTGGTATTTTCTGAGGAACGGACACATAGATCAATGGAATAGAACAGAGATCCAGAAATTTACCCATCCGAGGATGCCCGATGATTTTTTACAAAGATGCAAATGCGGTTCGATGGAGGAAGCGTGGCCTTTTCAACACGGTGGTGCGGCAGCAGTTGGACGTCCATGGGCAAAAGAAAGTAAGCCTTCATCTTTACTTCTCAGCTTATGCAAAAATTAACTCAAAATGGATTACGGGCATGAACATGAAATATGAAACTATAGGCTTCTAGGCAGGAAAAAGAAGAAAAGGAATAAAAAATCTTTAGGACCTGGGGCTAGGTAAAATGTCCTTAGATTTGACATGAAAAATGTTAGTCATAAAAGGAAAAATTTGTAAATTATATTTCATTAAAATTATATATTTTTGCTGTATGTAAGACCCAATTAAGAGAACAAAAGTACAGATTATAGATTGGGAGAAAATATTTGCAAACCACATATCCAACAAAGACCTGGATATATCCACAATACATAAAGAACTCTCAAAGATCAATGCTAAAAAAAAAGAAAAGAATTAGGTTCAAAAATGGGCAAAAGACATGAACAGACTTCACTAAGCAAGATATATGAAGATGCCAAATAAACACTCAAAAAACGTTCACTGTCATTAGCCATTAGGAAAATGCAAATTAAAACCACCAGGAGATATCACCACATACCTAACAGAATGATTAAAATAAAAAAAGTGACAACACAAAATGCTGGCAAGGATGTGGAGAAACTGGATCACATGTACATTGCTGATGGGAATGCCAAATGCTGCAATCATTCTGGAAAGTAATTCGGCAGCTTCTTATAAAAGAAACTTATAACTACCATACAATCTAGCAATTGTACTCTTGGCCATTTATCTCACAGAAATGAAACTTATGTTGACACCAAAAAAGGTACATATATGTTTATAGCAATTTTATTCCCAATAGCTGGGAAGAACCCATATGTTCTTCAATGCATGAGTGACTAAAAATAAACTGTGATACACAGATACCATCATGGAATAATATTAAGTAATAACATGGAATGAACAATTGATACAATGAAACAACTTGGTTGAATCTCCAGGAAATTATGCTGAGTGGAAAGAAGCCAATTTTAAAAGGTTACATACAATATGATTCCATTTGTATAACATTCTTAAAATTAAAGAATTACAGAAGTGGGGAATAGATTAGTAGTTACCAGGTATTAGGGTTGGCGGAGATGGCAGAAGGTGGTAGGAATGGATATATTAATAGCAATAAAAGGGCAACACGGGGTCTTTGTGGTGATGAGATTGTTCTAGAACTTGACTGTAATGGCAGATACACAGACCTACACATTATAAAATTGCATAGACCTAAATACGCACATACATTCACGAAAATCACCACAAATGAAACAGAAAATCTAAATAAGATATGTAGCTTGTATCAAAGTCAAAAACCCAGTTGTAATATTGCACTATAGTTTTTTCAAGATGTTACCATTGCAGGAAACCGAGTATAGTGGACTTGGGATCTCTGCATTTTATCTGTTATATGTGAATCTATAATTATGTCAATATAAGAAGTTTAATTATTTAAAAAAAACATTTAGAACCCAAAATTCATGAATGACTGCTGTTTTCCTGCCCAAATTCTAACTCCTATAAACAGTTCCCCACTCCAATGCCTCAAAAGAGTGTCTTTAGTAGACATAATTAAAACAGAAAAATGGCTTTCCATTGGAATAAACCACATGCCATTAGAAAGGCACTGAATTCTTTGCTCACTCTTAAGAGTCTTCTAGATCCTTTCCATCAGTGGAAATGAATAAAAGATAACAGCTGGTTTCTTCTCTTGGGCTGATGTGCTGTTTATTGCTACTGGATATTAAACATACGCACACACACACATATACAGAGAGAAAGAGGAAAATGAAAAACTTAAAGAGATCTTTCTCTATGAAAAGCAACAAAAAGTATTAGTCAATATCTGCTTAATGCAAAACCCCAACATTTTGATTCTCATTTCTCTGTGCAAAATCTACTAAGATGCACAATAGATTTGAGCAAAGTATAGATTAAAAGCAGACTTTGAACTGTGCGTAGAAACTTAAATTGGATTTCTTTATGATTTAAGACATGTTAGGTCATTCATAATTCATCACAAGCACATCTTCAGTTAATGTAGTAAATTCAGCACCACCCGGCCTTTTCTACAGCGTGCAAGAAAGACGTGTTTCATGTTTGCTAAGTGCAGAAGGAGCAACAACAGAAAGGAAGGAGTGTGAGTGGGCGGTGTGCACTTATACACACATGCATATGTAGACAGACATTGCAGACTAACGCAGGCCTGTGACCCCAGAACCCTCCCCAAATCAGTGTGAGCTGAAATAAGTCAGAATGAGGTGAGTGTGTAATCTCATATTAATGTCATCCAATGTTCGATCAAGAGTATGTGTGTCTTTGCTTTCTTAGGATAAGAAATGTGATGTCTTTGAGTGTATCCTGGCCTGAGCCCAGAACTGATCAGGCTACCTCTGCAGATGGGAGGCATGAACAACAGAAAGGGAAATGGGTTTACCCAGACATGCCTTGCTAGCAGTGAGCTCTCAAAGGGCTCCAGAGCACCCTATCCACATGCCTAAGGTACCAACCATGACCTGTGTGACAGTTGTTGGTCACATGTCTTTCTTTCCTGTGTGGCCCATGACTCCTCTGAAGCATGGGACAGGTCTGATAACATCTCTACACTCTTGGAACTGAGCACAGAGTGAGCCCAGGATAAATGTGTTCAGTGATGCTTCTTGATCTCTAGTGCACTGAGCTTTATTTTTACGTGAATAACATCTTGTTTTCAAACTACAATCACAATACGGGCTTGTGCCGACTATTCTTCTGCCCTCTAGATCCACTCTGCTTTTCTCTGCCCTGCCTGGTGCCCAAGAGGGCTGACCACATTGATTATGTCACCTACGCGTCCATGCCCCAAGACTCTGACGGTTTTGTTAAAGGGATCCGTCATCCATCACCGGAAGATCGGGTGCAGAAGGGAAGAGCAGTAGGTGGCTCCCCTATTCCCCACAGCTCTGGGTGGCGGTCACTGTGCTTGTCTCCCAAAAGCCACAGCACTGCTCCCCCACTCAGCTCCGGGAACATGTTCAGACTTGTGGGCACTAAGAGCTCCCCTGTATCTCCAGTCACCAAGTGTGTCACTAGTTCTTTGACAGTTATTGGGGCTGTTTGCCAAACATTTGGGTTCTCTCTCCTTGGCACCATGAAGGAGTGAGCTTCCTGATCTCTTCATTATCTGCTTGGACCCTGTGAACACTCCTGGCACATTTATTGGCAATGCAAGAGCTTTCTTCTTCTTCCGTTGCAATGATCAGCAACATTCTAGAGAAAGGCTATTGCATTAGGACCGCAGAGAGAAGGCAAAGCAAAAAAATAGGAATGTGAAGCAGAACATAGGAACACTTACTAACTATGTAGCAGCAGCAAGAGGAAACTGAGATTCCGGGGGCAGTCTTTTCTGCAGTGCCATCTTCCCTACGGGGACCAACAGAGCAGCCTCAACCCTGAGCCTGAAAAACAGTCACTTCACTGACCCCTCTTCAGTTAATCCTTGAGAATGACATCGACTTCCTGCTGAGACTCTAAGTCATGACAGCCCATTTAGGGAAACGTGAGAAATACAGAAAAGTATAGACAAGCAGATAAAATAATCCCAAACCTCCCTACTCAGAGATAACAACTGTAAATATTTTGGCATTTTTTTCTTTGTGTGTGTGTGTGTGTGTGTGTGTGTGTATGGGTGTGTGCATGGGAAATGTGTGTATGTGTGTATGTGTTTGCACATAATGCAGAGTTGAGATCAAATGATAATGAATGCCCTTAGAACCGCTTCCAATAAGGTGAAAATTCAGAAAAGTGGTGGCAATAAATTTAGCCACCACAGCTTTGACCTTGTTTAATTGAATCCGCTGGTGCCCCCAAGACACACAGCCAGGCAGGGCCGGCCCGTGCAGTGATCTGATGGCTGTTGCACGGAAGCCTGTTTTTTGCCAGGCTCTCACAGTGGGGAAAAGAATGGAAGCCGCTTTGCCAAAGGAAAATAACACATGCGACCCCAGGGGAGCCAGGCACAATGGCTGTGCTGGTGGAAAACAAGCCATACGATGTCAACAAACAGAAAAAGAATGGGGCCTGTCATGAAGCTGGAATTTGGGGAAGGTCTGGTTTCCAGGCATTTTATGGTAGCAGCAAAAAAAAAAAAAACAAAAAACAAGGATAATTCATGTGCATTGTCGCATGTACTCCTTGCAACAGAGCAGTTCAAAATGGCACAATGGGAACATGTTGCATAGGCCAATGCTGCTATAAAGCCTTGTGCAGCCAGCCTCACAGAGCCCAGGAAAAGGCACTTGCTATGATCAGAATGTTTGTGTCCCCACACAATTCATGGGCTGAAATCCCAGCTCCCCAGGTGATGGTATTAGGAGGTGGGGTCTTTGGGAAGTGATTAGGTCATGAGGGCTCTGCCCTTATGAGTGGTATTAGTGCCCTTATAAAAGAGGGACCAGAGAGAAATATTGTCATTCCCACCACGTGAGGACACAGCAAGAAGATGCCTTCTATGAGGCAGAAAGTGGGCCAGACGTCAGATCTGACAGTGCCTGAATCTTGGACTTCACAGTCTCTAGAACTGTGAGAAATAAATTATGGCTGCTTTTAAGCCTCCCTGTCTATGGTACTTTGTTATAGCAGCCTGAACCGACTAAGACCAGTCTGGACTAGTGTACCCAAGACCCAAGTCTAAGTCCTATCTTGTCTCTACCTGGGTCGTACTTATAAAGGTTAAAAGAGTTAAAAAGGTCACAAAATCATCATGAGATCCTGGAATGCAAACTCCATTCTCTCCAAAGCCCTCAATTTATTCACTGAGCCCTGCCCACCCTTCCCACCCCACCCCCTAAGGGCAAAGGAAGCTGCAAAGAGAAAATGATCCTGCCTTTCCTAAGTAAATTTTAATTTGGTGGCAGAGTGTTGCTATATGCTCACCAATCCTTTCTCCTCTCTCCATGGACAAGAAGACTACATTTCCCAGCTTCTCTTGCAGCTACACAGTGGCCACGTGACTATTTCTGGCTGATATCCTGTGGCTAAGCTTTAGAATCTCCACCTTATGACTAATCACTTCCCAAAGATGCCACCTCCAAATATCCTCACACTGGGGGTTAGTATTTTAATATCTGAGTTTGGAGGGGACGCAAACTTTCAGTCAATAGCAGTTCTTTACTTCACAACATACATAAAAGTTAATTACAGATAGATTTAAATCTACAAGGCACAGATGAAAAAACGGTAAAAATTTCAGAGGAAATTATAAGAGAATGTATTGCTTCAGAGTAAGATCCTTTTAATATTTTAAAAGAAAACATAACTCATAATGGTAGATCTTCATCAAATGGACTATGTTAGAGTTAAGAACCTCTTTTCAGGATAAAGGAATTCTGAGCAAAACATGAAAGATAAACCACAATTCAGAAGATCCTTGCAAGCACATAACCAAACAAGGATCGGAATCCATGATGCTAAAAACAACACAGAACACACCCACAAATCAAGATGGAAAAACAAGCTGATTTTTTTAAAAAATGGACAACTGCCATGAACAGGCAAATCACAGAGGAGGACACATGAATGATAAAAGATGTTCTAATTCTCAATCTCTGTAGTAATCAGGGAACTATAAATTGACATTTCAAGAAGAGATCATTTTGTATTGACCAGAGAGCAAAATTTAAAAATATGATGCTGCCAATCTGTGGTGAGAGTGCCAGCTGTGTGTCAAGACCCATCTCCTCCTCTTCCTGGCCATAGGGTGAAGTGATATCGGCCAGCTACTGGCCTAGGTAGGTAGGGGTTGCCGCTTGTGTGGGTTCCAGCTGGCGTGCAAGAGAAGCAATGGGTAGCACTTTCAGGACTGGTGGGTAAAGAACTTCTTGTCTTCTACATGCAGATAGGGATGGTGACTCCCAAGGGGGCTGTTAGAGACAAATACTAAACGTGGCAGAGCTGCCAATCATCCATGAAAGACTAGAGGAAGTAAAGTTTCCCTTATCAGGAACACCTTGGCCTGTTACTGGAGTGAGAAATAGACTATTATACCCGCATGTGTTATCATGGCCTGTCCCTCCCTCATGAGTGCAGAAGTGTTAGTGATGATTTGGAGAACTGAGACTCTCATACAGTAGAGTTGAAGATGCATATATATTTTAACCAAGAAATTCCACTTCTATTAATGCATATTCTAAAAAAAAACACTCACATGTGTACCAGGAATGTCTAAGAGTCCTCAGACAGTATTTTTTTTAAAGCAAAGACTGAAACCTCCATCAATAAGAGAATGGATAAATATGTTGTGATAAATACATTGTGATATATGCATGTATATGAGTATATCTCTGTGTGTGCACATTTGTATTTATGTCATATACATATTAATATATTCTGCATATATATTACATATATTCTCCCTAAAGACAACTGTTTTTTTCTCAAGGTTGTGTTTGTAAAGTAGCTGCTAAAATTCATTTTTATTGCTATATAATATTTAGTTGTGTATGTGCTTGTGTGTGTGTGTATGTGTGTGCAGGTATGAATCTTCAAACATGACTATGAGAAAAATGCAAGAAGCAATCACTATGTAGACAGACAGAAGACTGACAAACACAGAGGCAGTACAATCAGTACCTCTGGGGCACAGCGGGGGAGTGAGGCCAGGGAGGGTCACAGGCAGGCTCTAATAGGATTGGTGATGTCCTGGTACTTCCAGTGGGAATGCACCGGCCTTGGTTTTTATCACTATTCTGTATGCTTTATGTATGCCTCATATATAATCTTACGTGAAATAACCCATAATTAGAAGTAACAAAAATAGAGAGAAGGACACACCTATATACACACCTAAGGTTGGAGGGGCCGAGGCAGATGGGTCTACAAACCAGGAGGCTGCTGCCTTGGTCCCAGGGGAGGGAGATGCAGGAGGCAAGAAGGGGGGTATTTTAGGGTGGTCTCGGCAGGGGGTGCTGGCAGAGTGGCCGTGGGTGCAGAAGGAGGGATGGTCTGCACACCTGGATGAGCGTCAGTGAGGTTCAGTGCACTAGGAAATATTAGGAGAGGCAGATTTGAGATCGGTGTGGAAATTCCTCGGGACGACCACGGAGCACGGGTGGGTGGGCACAGCAGGAATGCAAGACTTGGATGAATGAAGGCGCAGTCCTTGTTTCCCTCGGAGATAACGGCGGATGGGGTGGAGGGTAGGGAAGTCCACGTGTCTACCCTGAGGTACTCCAGATTCAAGAGAGACAATAGCGGAGGAAAGAGTAGGGGAAAATGAGGAAGAAGCAACGGCCTGGGAGCCGCTCAGGCTGACACAGGAGGCGAGAAAGGGAGCCCTGGAGAAGAGGTGAGGCTGGAGGAGCATCTACCGTGCAGGGAAAGCTCCGGAGAGCACCAGGGGTGGGGACGGGATGTGTGTGCCCAGGAGAGCTGCATCACAGAGAAGAAAGCACAGTTCAGCTTGGAGATGGTTTGGGGATGCCAGGGATGGGGGAGGTAGACTTGGGGCACTGTGTAGTGGACAGGAGACAGATGGGGGGTGGGCACAGGAGTCCGGGAAGGCTGCCAGGAGCAGGACAGGGCCAGCTTGGCGCGTGTGGGCTGGGGAGACACACCGGTGGGGATGGCTTTGGAGTCTGCTCGCCTGGACTTGAGTGTAGCCAACCAAGAAGTACCACACTCTGTGGCCTACGAGGGAGTTTTCCCTGGAGGTCAGCCGAGGTGTGGCACAGCGGTGATCCCCACCCAGGGCTATGAACTCTGCACAGAAAGGGCTCTGGGATGGAAGGAGAACAAAATCGATGCAGTCCCTGCCCTCATGGAGCTTACCTTTTTAACAAAATATTAACTCATTCAACTCATTCCCACTTTCTCATTTTACAACTGGGGAGACTGAGGCTTGGAACAGTTAGGAGGCTTACCCAAGGCCACCCACCTGGGAGGCAGCAAAGACAGACATCAGTCTGCCTGACTTCACATTACTCCATCCGGCCTCATAGAAAGTTTCTAAATAACAGGATACTTTGCGCAAACGAGGCCAGCACGGCTGCCTGTGCTCCGGGAACACGCGGGAGGCATCTGGAATTCTATTTTGGAGCGCCATCCTAGAATGCCCTTCTGTCATCCCTCGCCACCTTCACTGCGCCGGAGACGCTGACATTTATATTTTTAAACTCTTTTTGTCAAAATTAATGCTATCACTCTCAGGTGCAGGATCCTACCCCATGGAGCACCTGCAGAAACAGGAATAAATTGTAAACAAAAAAAAAAATCCCGGGATTACATAAGACATTAAAATTGGAACAAAAACACGAATTTAAACCAGTCCAATTCCATTCCTAATAGCAGATGCTGAACAAAGGAGAAACCCTTTCTCTATTCAAAGTCATTCAAGAACAAAGGAAATTGTCCCCAAATAAAGCAATAACCTAATACCATATTAATAATAACCTTGCATTTGTATAACCTTCTTAACTTTACAAAGCAGTCTTACATCTGCTATCTTGTGGGGAGGTGACTTCAGGCACAATTGTAGTTATTAAACAAAACCAAGAGTTTATTATAAGGTTATATTTGAACAACCACCAATCTACCTTCCACATTGTAGCCCGAGTTACACTTTTTTCAAAAACAGCTCTATTAAGATCAACTTCTGGGTCATGAAATATTGGAATCTTCCTCCCTGGCCCCAGAAGAAAGTCAGAGGATCCTGATATGGCCCGGAAGACTGTGCTGTTCCGCTTCTAGTATTTCCTCAGCCTCATTCTTCCTGGGAGGCAGCGTAGCTGGGAGGTCAAGAAACCCGGGAGGGCCCGAGAGCAGAACCGGGCCCCCCTCCTGTGCGGCGTCCTCTGCAGCCCTGTCCTGTGAAGACGGGACCACCCCTGGTGCCACTTTGCCCGCGTTCACTCAGCAGCCACGTCAGAGGAGGGTCGAATGAAATGCGAGGTCCCGAAGGAAACAGCTTCACCGTCCCTAGGCCGCCCACAGTCCGGCCTGCCCAGGAATAAAATCAGGGGCTGGAGGCGAGGGAGTCAAGGCTCATCAACCTTCCCCAAATGCGAGGCCAGAAGCTCCACGGCGGAGCGACTCGTGGGATTGGCCCGATGGCGCCAGTGCTCTCGAAACGCCAGTGGCCATTTTCTATAAGGGGAAGCAAAGGCGGAGAGAGCGGAAGTGATCTGCTCAAGGTCACACGCTAGCTAGCGCACCTCTCTCAGTGCTGCTACTCCTTGCGTGTCTGCTCTAGGGAGCATTTTTTTGGAAAGCATGTATGTACACACATGCACTCATACACATGTGCCACCACCACCCCCAACATACACGCGCACGCCTTTATTTGACCCAGGGACGTTGAGAGGCCATGGATACACTTGACTCTATTTAAAGGGTTTGGGGGCATTCCTTAGGCGTCCATGGTGGGACACAGTCTGGAGGAATTCCTCTTTGAGGACAAGGACAGCCTGAGTCAGCAGAAGAGCCCGGCCTGTCCCGAAGCAATGGGATTTGCAGGGCAGCAGCAATGAGCCTCCCGACCTCAGGAGCACGAGGACTCGCTGTGCCGGAGGGCATTTCTCTTGGAAAGCAGGGCTCTTTCCAGGAGTTCTTGGAGGAACAGGCTTCCAAGGGGAGGGGAGATGGGCTTATTGACAGGGCAGGAAATAGAAGGTCGGTGTAATTGGACTGGAGGGCACACAACATGCTCACATGTGAAGTAAGTTGGACACAAACGCTGGTTCCAACCTCAGTGCTCCTCCCCCAAAAGACTACGTCCCCACCCACTTTCCTGGAGAGGAAGGGACAAAGGCATTGGGTGGAGGATGGCTGCAAAGGGGACCTAGTGCAAACAAGGAAAGGGGCTGGGGCCACATCCCTCTCAGAGCTTCGGAGCCTCCCCTGCAAACGGGAGCAGCACCCGGCACACAGAGTCTGGAAGGTTCTAACGTGATCACACAGGAAAGAGGCTCTAGCACAACGTAAGGCACAAGGCAGGTGCTCGGCGGACACCAACTACCTTCCTCTGGTGCCTCTTGCAGCTTCAAAGTCTCTGCTAAATATACAGGAAGTTCCTAGGGCCCAGGATCAGGCCGCATAACCTTACAGAGCTTAATACAGCCTTAGCTTCGATGTAAAATCACGGCATCAGCTATAATGCAGTAATATCCTAACATCTATGTTGCCTCCAAGTTTGCAGGTTGCTTTTACCAGCTCTCGTGGTGTTAGAAAGCAGCGGCTGTTCTTCATAATTCACCGATGAGCAGAAGGAAGCAGAGGGACGAGAAGTGACTTGCTTAGGTAGGGCACCCCCATTGGCAACCGATAGAGTCAGAAACCAAAACCCAACTCTTTTCTTTACTCAATTTATTTGGGAATAATTTTAGATATATTGAAAAGTTGCAAAAATAATGCAGAGAGTTTCTTTGCCCAGTTTCCCCCACTGTTAACATCTTGCACTACATGGTACATTTGTCAAAACTTCGAAACCACCGTTGCTGCGTTGCTATTAATTAAACTTCACGTTTCATTTGGATTTTGCCAGGTTTTTCCACGGAGGTACTTTTTCTGTTCCAAGATCCATCCGGGGGACCACATGGCACCTACTCCTTCGTTTCCTCTGGTCTGTGATAAGTTCTCAGTCTTCCTTTGTTTGCTCACGACCGTGACAATTGTGAGAAGTACTGGTCAGATGTTTAGCAGGCAGTGCCTCCGTGTGGAAAACGCAAGCCTGTAGACTGCTGGGCTGGCTCTCAGTTCACAGCTGCCCCCGTTCAATGGAAAGTTCCATGATGCGAAAACTTCACGTAAAACAACTCTGGTATCCCTCAATTCTTAGCCATCGAGGGAGCACAAGAGCATCCTGTGGTTGTCACCTCTCTCCTCTGACACCGGTGGGACGATTTCAGAAGGCTAGCCAGCTCTGTCCAGTGAGGCTTTCTTCAATGATAGTCTCTATCTGCACTGCCCAGAATGGAGCCACTGGCCCTACGTGACTAGGAGCACGTGTGTGGCTAGTGTGATCGATGAATGGAATTTCTGATGTTATTGAACGTTGATTGATTTAAATTTAAATAGCCACTTGTGCCTAATTTCTACTCCAGTGACGACAGTTTAGGGCTGGACAAACCCAAAGTTAGTCCTTGAGGATAAAGGAATCATGGAGAAAAATGCATGACCTTATTCAGACTGCTGTTGCAAAGAGGAACCCACAACTATGAACATGCCATAGAGAACCATGAATCATAGAGCTTGGGGGAGGGAAAGGAAGTTTTAGAGGCCAGTGTTTCCCAAACCGGGTTCCTTGGAGACTTAGGTGTTCCATAAAGGTGCATCACAGGACAAGGGGAGGAAGATATTTGTCTTGGGACATGGACACGTGCTTCCCACCCTTGGTCATAATCTTCCAAGTCCCATCACCCACAACAGCCCTGTGTATAACCTATGAAATAGGGTGAGTTACTAGGAAAACAAGCAAACAGAAATCACTATGTGGAGAGTTCCTTTTATTTACATATTTATCTGGCCGATTGTGGACTTGACAAAAAAGACTGGAACGCGTCCTCCTGCTTCTCCCCTGACCTGCCCACTCCACCCAGGAATGTGAGGCCAGAATTGGTTGTGCATTTCTCACATCTTCATTAAGACCAGCTAAGCATTGATTTAAGAAAAATAATGGAATATGATATTTTTGCACCTATTTATAACCTTTGGCAGGCACTCTTTGTAGACTGACCAACAACTTTCTCCTTCTTTCTTTCTTTCAAGCAGAACCCCAATTCTATCTGGGGTGGCGATGTGGCCACCTTCAGGTGAAGAATGAAGTCTGGTCTAAGACAGCCATGGGATCCACCTCCTCCTTAGCAGATACTCAGTTTCCCAGCTTCCCTTGCAGCAAAGATGGTCAGATGACATGGTTCTGGCCAGTGGAATTCAAGGAGAAATCTATCAAGAGAAGGGTTCTGGGAGAGACATTTTGCTTTTCAATCATAGGGATAAGGTGCAAAGAAGTGCTCACCACTCTCTCACCTTGAATATTGGACCTGATTCTTGGAATTTCAGCAGCCATTCAGCAACCTCGAGAGAACGTGCATGAGGAAGGGCAGTCAAGGAAGGCCAAGTAGACAGACAGAAGGAGCCTGGGTCCTGGGTTACATCTTTAAGCTACTGGACTATCCCTCGAATTGTCTATCTACAGTTTTATTATCAAATGATATATATGACAAGTCTATATTTAAAAACGTCATTAGGCAAGTTTGTTTTACTAGCAATAAAGCACATCTGCTCTGTTTTAAACTTATAAGGAAAATGTCATTAGAAGAGTGTTCTGAGGCTGAGAGCAAGTTGGCAAACCACTGGCCCAGGCCAATGCCCTCTATGGAGATGTACGAGGAAGATCATGCTCATGGAAGTGACTCTCACAAGGTTATTGGCAAGTTAGCTGGTAGAACCAGAACAAGAATAATCATCTCTTAACACTCTGTCCAGTGCTCATCCAATGTAATTCAATGAATATTACAGCAAACAGTCCCTGTTTTGTCTGGTACCCCACCTCCCAACCTCTAAGCTGGTTCCAGCCAGCAAGAGAGATGGAAGTCTAGGACCCCCATGTTTCACAAGGGCCATGCTACAAAGGGTCCATTCGCCAAAAGGTAAAGTGGTGACATACACCTGCCCTTATTCATGCAGGGGACTGTGAACTTGGGACTTCTTCTCTTTGCCCTAACAGGAAAAGTGAAGCCACTGTCATTACATGCACAGGAGATCATTTACCAAATGATGGAGACAGATTTTAGAGTCCTTCAGAACCTCTCTTCCTGTAGAAAATTAATTTGGCCTATTTTGTTGGCAAGAGATATCTGGAGGGGTGCCAAGAAATGTATGGCAATTAATCAACGGGAAATAAAATAAACACAAATTGCAGATTCTTGTCAGAAAGTGAATGTCCTGATGTCTTGCTTTTAGAAGACAAACTTGCTTCCTGTGTCAAATGGGCAATTCTAGCTTCTGGAGGTCACCGCTGGCAACATAAGACATAGCGAGTGGCGGATCCCAGAGCCAACTGGTCGGCCGGGAGAGGCGGCAGAGGAGAGCGAGAGTCCTGAATGGAGAGGTGAACGCTCAGCTCTGCGTGCGTGGCGGTCGTGCCAACGGCATTCAGGGCTCTAAGACCTTGCCCACCCTAGAGCCAGCTCTGGATTCCCCTGTACCCTCAGTCGCTGCCCACTGTGGACGTTCAGCCCTTGTCCAGCCCTGAGCCCACCCTCACAGGGCAGGAAGGACACAAAGAGGCGTATCCAGCCAGGTATCAGGGTCAGCAACACAACCTAGTGGCTTTGCAGTCACAGGGACCTGGGCTCATGCATGAGCAGGTGACCTTGGGCAATTCCCTGCTATCACTGACCCTCAATTTCCTCGTCAACGAAATGGAACAATAATCGTGACTCCCACGGAAGTGTGAGGTGGAGATTATATAAAGTGAGAAGGTCCCAGAAAATAGCCAGTACTCAACAACTCGGTACTAATTTCTTCTGGTTCCTACCTGGTTTTCCTCTGTTCTTTCTCCGTAGACTCCTGATTCTTGGTTCTCAGCTCCACGCCCCAGGGCGGATGCACCCAGCTGGCTGTGAGGACTGCCAGGAATCTGCCCTCCATCTGGTTCTCTGGAGCCTGACCGAGCCAAGGCTAGATCGTCCGCCAAACCCCGGACACTACAGCAGGGCAGGCCCTGCAGCCTCTGTGGTCCCTAAGTGTCCCCATCCCTCTCTTGCCCAGCTGGATTTGGTCCAGTCCCATGGTAAGAGACTTAGGGAGCTGCTACAACTGTGCCGTCTGGCATGGTCACCTCTGGCCGCAGAGGCTGGTGAACACTCGAGGTGTGGCCAGTCCAAATCGGTATATGCTGTAAGTATAAAATCCATACCAAACTTTGAAAACATAGTATTAAAAAAAAAGTGAACAAAAGATCTCATTAATGATTTTTATATTGTTGGCATATTAAAATAATATTCAGACATATTGAGTTAAATAAAATATATTATTAAAATTAATTTCACCTCTTTTCAACATGGGCTATTGGGTAATTTAAAATTTATGTAAGTATCTCACATTATCTTTCTACTGGGCATTGTTGTGCCAGGGAGAAAGCTGTGGTGGCCCAACTGTGTCCCCTGTGTTATCTTTTCAGGGCTGCTGTACCAAATTAACACAGACTTGGTTGCTTAAAACAATAAAAATGTATTCTCTGAAAATCCTGGAAGCTGGAAGTCCCGCATTTGGCAGGACTCCCCTCCCTCCGGGGGGTCTCTGGGGAGACTGTGCTGCTTGCCTCTTGCAGTGCCTGGTGGCTGCCAGCCGTCTTGGGCTGCGGCCATGTCCCTCCATTCTCTGCCTCTGTCTTCATGTCAGCGTCTCTTCTTCTGTCTTGTTCTCCTCTGTATGTCTCTTACAAGGTGCTTGTCGTTGGATTTAGGGCCCACATGGATAATCTAGTGTGGCCTCTGCATTTCAAGATCCTTAACTTAAAATTACATCTGCAAAGACCCTTTTTCCAAATGAGGTGACATTTATGGGCTCTGGAGATCCAGATGTAGTCATGTCTTTGGGGCTGGGGCACCATCAACCCACTACACCCCCTTTTTGGTGCTGCTGATAAACCTGAGCTCTAATGGGCGGAGCCAGGTGAGCTGAGGGCAGGTACCCAACCTCTTCCTGATTGCCTTACTGATGGGTCACCAACCAGGTGCATGCAAAATGCCGAATGTTCAGGACCAGGAGTACCAAACTGGATGTTTGGCCTGAACTTTGTGCTCTTCCTTAGGGTACTTTCACCCAACAGTCCCTTCTGTTTTCCAACCACAGGCCATATGCTGGGCTGGGGGGCATTTGGAGCAGTCCTATTCCCCAGGCGGCCCACCGTTCCTGACCTTTGGTATCAGGCTTGCTGGTTTACATTTCTGATCCTTCATCCATCACTTAAAAACTAGGTAACATCAAGTTTAGGGAAATAGAAGGAATATGAAATGTTTTAAATTGTTTTGAGTAAGTGCCAAGGCAAAAGCAGACATAATCTAATAATACATGCTTGCTCCTGTTGCGTGAGAGCGTATACAAGGTATGTGCATGATGACTCTTTGCTGAGCAAGGGGCTTTGCAAACGTCATTATCTTAATTTGAAAGTCTCTTCTCTCTATTCCTCAGAAGATTCTTTCTTTTTCTTTGGCTCAGCTTAAACAACTGCTCTCCAATGAGATCTACTCTCCCTCCCCAAAACCTCTTCCCCTACACCCACTAACACTCGGTGCTTTCCTCTATATTCCCTGCACTTATCAGTTTGCAGTTATTATATGTGTTTGTGTACTTATGCTTTGTCTGCCTATCCAAGTGGAACCTACACTTGGTGAGGCCAGACTCCACTGACAGAAGTCCTAGTCCCTTGCACATGACACCGCCCAACAGGAGTGGCTAGTGAATGGATAGGTCAGTGAATGGATAGGCGAGCGAATGAGTGGATGGACGGATGGATGGATGGTTGGATGGATGGTGGATAGGTGGATGGGCAGATGGGTAGATGGAAAAATGTGGCAGATGGATGGATAGGTAGGTGGAAAGACAGATGGGTATGTGGATGGATGAATGGATGGATGGACAGATGAAAGGACAGATGATTATTTAACAGGTCAGGAAGCCTGATGGTGTCAGCAGGTGCAGAATAAAATTCACACTCATGAGTCCAATCCAGCCCTTCTTAATACCCTGTGTCAGCAAATGGACCTCACAGAGGGCAGCGTGTGAACTGTAGTTTCACAGGCTACAAGCTACTGCGAGCAGGGAGTACGGCTGAAACTGCTTCAACTGAGAGGCAGCCCCACAAAATAGCTGCGGGGGAGGAGAATGGGAGATTGACTCACTCTATTCTTGCCAACCTTGAAGTTGGACTTATTGCTCCATCTGTGGTTAGAAAAGTTATTTAGCTGTGTGCATTATACCCTGAGTGGGCCAAGTGCGTACAATTTACGAGGGGAACACTTTAATGCATATTTAATAAAGCTGCAGACATTCATACACCAAATCAACAGTGTCAACTGTGTTTGCTTTGGGAGACTGGAGGTGTCCCGTGGCAAAGCTGACACTCCTCAGCAAGATGTGCACATTATAAAACATCTCGGCAGAGGGCGGAGGACTTATAATTCTCCTATAATTACGGGAAAGGGTTTGTGATAGACCTAGAGTCACTTGCACAGGTTGGAAAACTTAAGACGTGAAAGATGTAAAAGACAAGAAGAGCCTAACTAAGTGGGCGGTGAAGGTAAAAAGTAGATAGGAGTCGATGTGGCATAAAAATCATTACAGTGATGATAATATGACAATGATAAGAATAAATATCTGTGCCTGTTTGCTATAGGCCATGCCTTGTTCTAAGTGCTTTGTGCACATTCTCTCTCTTAATCCCTTTAACAGCTCTACAGGGCAGCTGCTTTTCTCATGCTCATGTCTTCTCATGCAGAAGAGGAGATGCAGCTTTAGGGTGGTCAAGCAAACTTCTCCCAAGGTCCCAAATCTACCCGAGTATTACAATCAGGATGGAAGCCCAGGCAGGCAGGGTTCAAAGCCAATACTCTCATTCACTGTGTACTGTTGGAGAAAAAGCATGAGTGAGCTTAGTCTGGCTCCCGGGTCCCTGTCCCGTGGCATGAACGACCGTGAGAGAGGCAGCCAGCCAAAGATTGTGCTCTTCTTCCTCAGTGTGGGGACATCAGCCCCTCTCCCTTCTTCTGGAAAGGGCCATGTGACTGGCTCTGGCCCATGCAGCAGAAGCCATGAGTGTCACATCCAGGCCTGGTTGGCTGAGCAGCAGGTGTGCCTTCTCTGTGCTCACGCTCCTCTTTGGCTACCTTGGCAGCCCCTTGTGGGAAATGTGGAGCCAGCCTCTGGCCATTCACATTGGACTGCTGTGTGAGCAAGAACAAAACTTATTTTTTGTTAAGCCACTGATAGTCTAATGTTTATTTGTTATAGCAGCAAGCATTACTTGGCTAATACTCACGCTCTTATTACTGTTACTTAACCTCTAAGTAACCACATCTAACCACATTTTCTTTCTCTATAAAATAGAGCTAAGAATATGTACACTATAGGGCGTAGTCAGATTAGAATATGCGTCCCATGGGGTCGTGGCCACATTAGAAAACATAATGTATGCAGAGTTCCTGGATTGTAGGAGACACCCCAACTTGGCAGCCACTATTACAATTTACTTTTTTGCACCAAGTGCAGCCAACTTGGTTTCAGTTCACTTTGGGTTTGAAGCAACCTATCCAAGTCAGCTTTATTTATCTAATGAAACATATGAACACAATTTTTATTACATTCGAGGTCTGTTATATCCAAAGCAATGGCTGAGTCGGATTTCTGCTCCCATTCCGTGCTGAGATCCAATGCACTAGCAGATGGCACCACGCTCCCTTCTGGCCCTACACTTACACTCAGAGAAAGGGGGGTGCTTTTCTAAGCCTACAAGAACGCTTCTATGACACCATCGTGGCTGTAGTCTGGCATCACACGGACAAAATGTCTGTTCTCAAAGGTGATGCAGTTGGCATTTCCAAACACGTGTCCACGATCCTCCTGAACTGGGAATCTTTTTCTTAAGCCAAAAGCTAATGATTAGAGAAGAGTGTTGTCAATCATGCCTATAGCATGATGGTATTTACTTCCGAATAAAGAAGTAGGGACAGGGAGAATGCATCCATCCATCCGTGCATTTATTGAATTAACATCTCAGCAGGTACCATTTTATTCCTCTTAAGTTAGTTCCATAACTTAAATTTTTTTTTTAAAACTTTAATTTTAAAATAAGTCTACACTTATAAGAAGTTGCAAAAATAGTGCAGAGAAGTCCTGGGTACCTTTTCCTGTTTTCCCCGATATCAAAACTAGGGAATGGATAATGGCAAAATCTACTGGTGTCACCAGTTTTTGTATGTGGGGGGGGGGGTTGTGCGATTTAATCACATATATAGATTTGTGTTCTCCTCAACATGTTGTTTTTGGTTTTTATCCCATTCTAAACTGTATATATGTTCATTAGAGCAAATGCTGAAAAGTAGAAGTAAAATAGCAATAAAGCCTGTAGCACCACCCTTAAGTTAAAAGGCATTTGCTTATCGTCTGGATGCATTTCCTTTTACAGTTCTTTGTTCGCATATTTCTGTGGGAATTTTTTTTTAAGTTTTTAATTTTTAGCTAATTTTTGAGCCCCTACTATGAGACAGTTATCACAATCATTTGTGGCACTGCCTTTTTGCTTCACTTAAATCTCTGAACAGATTTGTGAGTCAGATGTAAGGATATTATTGTCTTTATTTTATATGAGAAAAGATCAAGGCTCCAGGGGAATAAATGACTTGACCAGAGCCACAGGGCAAATGAGTGAGACATTTGGTCTGACTTTGTAACCCACCTGTCCCGACTCCAATATCTGTCCTCTTTCCACCGTGTAGCTGGCTCCCTCAAATATTCTGCAGTTGAGGAAAAAGTCTCCACATGTATTATTAACATTTTATCAGATTGTCACCTCAAAGCCCTGTTGGTATAGCAAGACAAGAATTTGTATATCCTTTTTAGAGAGAAAGAAACAGAGGTCCTGCAAGGCTATTGACTAATACCACATATCTAGCAAGAGGAAAAATGAAATTGGACCCAGATCTCCTGCTTCTTAGCTCAATGCTTACTGCTACACCTGGGGCAGCAATGAGGAGGTCCGCACGAGTGTACATTTCCCGGTTTCCATAGCTGTGTCCATGGCTAGACGGTCGGAGCATCTGTTCTTGCCAATCCTGGGTGTGGCTCAGAACCCTCCTTAACCCAGAGCCTCAGACAGGCAGAGCCTCAGACAGGCACTCTAAATCCTTCAGTTCGGCATCC
Source organism: Mirza zaza (assembly GCA_008750895.1). Classification (NCBI taxonomy): domain Eukaryota; kingdom Metazoa; phylum Chordata; class Mammalia; order Primates; family Cheirogaleidae; genus Mirza; species Mirza zaza. The sequence goes on from VSMD01078871.1 coordinate 38,991, forward strand.
CAGCTGAAATCCGTCCCTGCACAGCCCTACCCTGCCCCTGCACCTGCTATGTGGCCCTAGGGATGGTCAGGGAACTTGGTCCAGCCTCTACTTCAAGGCACCTTTGTGCATTCCCCTGCGCAAGGGAAAGGACCTTTATTCGAACTATTATTGTGGGATTAAAAAAACCTACAAAGGCGCGTATAATATCTGAGTGGATCTTTAGCGATATCAAAGAGCAGAATTTCAATAAGGGCGTTGCATTAAATCTGAGCTGGCAAGAGCTTATAATAAAAGTACAGTAATGAGCAAGCTTTATGATAAAATTAATATAATTAATTAGTGTTTGTAAAGGACTTCAAGATCACAGGGTGAAAGGTGCCAGCCAGAGGAAAAGTCATCTTAGAAATTACCACTATTATCATCTTAAGACACGGCATATATTATGCACTATATGAGCATTTCCAAGCATATATTCATGTCCCAGCTATAACTACGTTAATTTATAGTAATTTGCAAATCAGGTCTCTGATCAGCCCTGGGAACCCTTTCTGGATCTCTAAGTGGATGAGGTTATGACTCAAGTGGTATTTTAAACTCTATCCTGTGATAACCTATTAGAGAGAGCAGCCCCAGACCCCCATGCGTGCTCAAGTTAGAGATTCAAATTATAGCTGACACACATGAGCCCTGAGGTGCCTTCTTGCACTCTGTGGCATGTCTTTTGGGGTTTGGTTGGGTTTTATTAAAAGTAGGTCTATGAATATCTCTCCAGTTCTTACTTTTCCAACTTTCCAGGGTTCATGCATCACTGTGTCTCTCTGATCCAGTAATACTTCCTGAGGTCAGGGCCACCTCTTTGCTGTCACTCTGTCCCGCAGAATGCGTGGAACTAAGCGTGGCACATTGCAGACCTCAGGGAATTTGTGGCTGATGGGAAACGCTTAGCTCAAAGGTTGTGTGTCCAAAACAAGCCGTTTATTTGTAATCATCCTAATCGACTATCCCTTTTGAAAACAAGAGTATTTTATTTCTTAACTGTACCACACCATTTCTACTGGTCTTTGGGGTACGTCGAAAACAACTGAAGCTAATTGTTCTGACAGTAAAAGTCACACCAATGGGGAATCTGGAAAATAAAGAGAAAACAGGGCATTGCTAGCTGCTGCCTTCCCAAAGCATTTTGTGTTCTAGGCTGCCGCACCTGCCGTCGTCTCAGCCACCAGCGTTGTTGTCCGAAGCCCTGCCCAGGGCCTGCTTTGCGAAGCCCATCCACAGGCGGTGAGAATCACACGAGCTAAGTCAGTTTCCCCTGTACACAAATGAGCACAAGAGACCACGGAACAGGGCTACCATGGAAAGAGACTCTTGCTCGGCCGAAGTTTAACAAGCACTCGACCTAGTGACAGATGTCCTGGGTTTGGGCTGCGACTCTGGCCACACGCCAACGGGTGGGACCCCTGAGCAATTCCCTTTCTCTTTCTCCGATCGTTTCCTCGATTATTTAAAGGAGGGTAGGGTAAGGACGTGCTTGGGTGTAAATTGCATCGGATTAGGGATGGCAAATATGTGGCCAATATGATGGTAACCCCCCCTCTCAACACACACACACACACACACACACACACACACACATCTGTCCAGGGAGTGCCACAGTAGGCACCACCACCATCGCGGAACCCTTCCCCACTGAGCCCAGACACAGCCTCAGAGTCCTCAGTGTGCCCCACACCCCAGGCCACTTCTACTTTCTAACCTGATTTCCTAGTTGAGAAGAAACCTAACCAAGCTCCCTTCCGCTCCAAAGATGTGAATCGGGCTGCAGTGTTGCAAAACGCCGTTTCCAGTGGCCTTGTGAGAAAGCATCAGTGTCTGAGTAAACACATTATTTTTTTTCCCTGAAAGCTTTCCCGACTGCCGTGTTTTATGAAACTTTATAGAAATTATAATAACCTTTAAAAACCAAGTAAAATAAAAACATCATTATTAGAATGTTCAATTAGAAATGCAAACACACTCTGCTAAACAATCTCCAAATGTAATTGTTTAATAACAAGACATAAATGAAAAAAGAAAAGTACAAAACAAGAGGCCCAGGGAACAAACTGTGCTCTTTAGCTGTTGGTAAGCCAAGAGCATGTTTGGGTGCTAGGAACATGTCCTCAAATGGTTTGTTCCCTGCAATTAGGTCTTATATTACATGTGGACCGTCCCCACACTGAGCAAAACACTGAATATTTTCTCAGCTGTTGACATTAACATATCATTTTCGAAAACCCAAAAAGATCTCAAAAGGGTAATTCTAGTAAATATGTTAATATACTTTATAAAATCTCATTTTTCTGTCATGTTTGACTGTTCTATAAAGAGCTTTCACATACATACACCATCTCCTCTCATCTTTGCAACAATCTCACGAAGGCTGCCACACATTATTACCCCCATTTGCAGATGGGAAGATTGAGTCTGAGTGAAGGTGGGTCCCCGCCCCAAGTCACGTGGTAGGGGAATGTGGACCTGGGCTGGAACTCAGAGCTGCCCAGCTCCACAGATTCATAAAGGGAAACGCATGAAGCTGAGCCCGGAGTCCCCTATGAAATAGTAGTTCAGCCCCTTTGACTTCCGGATGAGCAAAGGGAGGCCCCGAAAGTAAAGGGACTCACAAGAGACAGGTCTGGAATTACAACATAGGCCAGCAGGGTCCTTGTGGCTAAGAAGAGGTAGCTACGGCTACCTGGGGACAAGGGGAACCTGGAACGGGGGTGCTGGAAGCAGTGAATGGAGACGTACAGGTAAAGGAGTGGGGGCGGGGAGGAATGTGCCTTGGCAGGTCCATAAAGGAAATTTCACTGGAGCACAGCCACGCCCGCTCCTTGGCTTATTGTCTACGCTGCTTGCGTGCTACGGCAGCAGAGTGGGGTGATTGCAACAGAGACCGTGTGGCCCTCAAGGTGCAAAACTTTTACCATCATCGGGCCCTCTGCAGAAAATGTTTGCCCAACTGCTCATGTGTGGTGGGGCCGACGCCTGGAGTTCCCGGCGTGGCTCAGCTTCGGGTGGTGTGTGTGACCTTGGGCGAGTGCCCTCTGCCCCTCCGGCCTCCGTCTCTCCGTCTCCGTAAGGCCAGACCTGGGAGGAGTCCCCTCCAAGGCCCCATCAGATCTGACCTTCCGTGTTCACGCGCTGGGCATTGCCCTCCCCTGCGTGTCTTGGCTTCTTTCTTTGGTTTAGAGCTCACGTTGGCTGATCCGCCTCGGTAACTGCACTGGTGACTAGACCCAGGGGAGAGACGACAAAACACAGCCCCAGACGGAGGCCATCTCCACAATCTTGAATGTTCTAAGGATGGAGATGTTGGCAAGATCAAGGCTTCTGGGAAACTGTATTTTTTTTAACCTTTTTTGAGTGGAAAATAGATTAATAACATGCTTTTTATTATCTATTTGGATCCTTGCATGCTTCTGAGGTGCTCTACAGCTTATAAATAACTGTGGTTCAGGGAAGAGACCAAACCCAGGCAGCTGAGGGACACTAAGCATTTTAGCCCAGGGAGACCTTGATGTCCTCAGGCTAAGCCTGCCCGCCCCCCACGTACCACCCCATGCTAATTGATATTCAGAGCAATTAACTTTAGGATTTAAAAATACCGGTATCAATCATTTCTCTCTGTTACCATCACCATAAAATGTCGGATTTGTTCTCCATCAGGAAAGTCATAAACTTGAGATCTGTGAAAATAACTTTCTTAAGTGCATTGTTCTGCTCTGCTGTGCCACTGAAATTGTAGGGAGACCCAAAACGCAGATCAATGGGGAGGTCCCCCAAATGCCCGTAGTGCATCGATGCATTTCACCAACTCGCAGGGAGCAGCTGCCCTGCTCAGGGTTAACCTCGGGCAGGAAGGGAACTGAGGCACAAACACAGCTGTTCCCAGGGAGTTTCTGTCTAGTAGAAGAGGCCGAGGAGACAACTAAAAGCAAAGCCACAGGGCACAGGTTGGTAAACAAGGGGGCTTATTCTAGCTTCGAAACAAGACTGGGTTTCAGATGATGACGCTCTGGCAAGAGTAATATTTTCTTTTCGTTTTCATTTTGGACCATAATTAAGACCGTACACTGTCACTGTCTCTCATGATTAGAAAGTAAATGGCAGCTGCATTTGGCATGGACACTGTATACATCCACCAGGGGACTAACGTGGGGTTAGGAGATGCTATGTTAGTAGTATTAGCATCATGATCATCATCATGATTCTCATAATTTACGTGTACATAGGAGAGGTGGTGGTAATTCTAAGTCTCTACTATTGTGAAACAAAACTTAGTGGCTTAAAACAATAACAATTCTGTTTATCTCTCTAGTTCATGGGTCAAGATTCGGACAGAGCTTGGCTGGTGATTGTTTTTTTTTTTTCGTGCTCCATGGAACTTTGCCTGGGGTCACTTGGTGGTGTTTAGATGAAGGCTGGTCTGGTCTGGGGGGTGAAGTGTGGCTGTTCTCATATGTACTTTTACAGGAACGGCTAGAAGACTGGGCTTGGCTGGACCTCCTGCTCCATGTGGTCTTAGAGCCTGTCTGTGTGGGCTTTCCAGCAGGAGAGTCAGACTTCCTAACATGGAAGTTCGGGGCTCCAAGAATCCCAGATGGAAGCTTTCAGTCCCATTGAGGGGTAGGCCTGGGGCTGGCATAGCATCATGTCTGCCATATTGCAATGGTCAAAGCACTCTCAGTCCAACCCAGATTCAAGGCAAGGGAAAGACAGATGCCTTCTCTTGACGAGAGAATTGCCGGATAATTTATGGCAGTCTTTAATCCAGTTCAGTCTACCTTCTAGCCACAAATTATTCATATCCCAACAAACAAGAAAAATACATTCTTCCCTTCCCAAGACCCTGGAAATCTCACCCCAATTTTGCATTGCCTTGAAGTCCAATATTTTATCATCTGAATCAAGTCCAGGTGCAGCTGATGCTCTTTAAGTACAGTTCTCAAATATAGTTCTTTTCAGTCTCATCATCTGTGAACTACAGGGAAAAGTCACCTTCCCTCCACATACCCAGCCTACTGTGGTGAGACAAAAATAGAATAATTATAAGAGTCACACTTCCCCAAAAAAGGGGAAAAGCAGAGGCACCTAGGAATTCCTGGTCTACAGAAATTTCGAAAGCTCAGCATATGTTGCCAGTTCCTTGGGCAGGGCCCAGTAATGCTTCCTGGAAATAAGTATCTGAGGCTTTTGGCTCTTCCCCTCTAGATGATTCTCTATTTTCTGTAGGAAATGTTTCTCATTTGCGATCAAGTATCTTTCTCAGCCTGGTTTTGCCCATCATAGATGGGTAGAAGGTGGGGTATCCAAAGACTTCTTTTCATTTTGTAGTATCCGTATCCCTGTTTGTCCATGCTGGCAATGCTTCCACCAATACAATTCTCCTAAAAACTTTGTGGGTTTTCTATGAATCTCACTGTGGTTTGCACCATTAGATTAAAGCTATACTCACATTTCTTTCCAAGGAAGACTCTACCTTTGGCTGAGAGCTAGGGTGGTCTGAGACCAGGCCCTGAAGATTTGTAGAAGCTTTTTTATCTATTTGAAAGGGACTATGAGGCAATGCTCTTAGAAGTCTTACTAGAAACACTCTTAAATTTTACTGCTTTAAAGAGAGAGAGAGAGTTTTAGAGCCACACTCTTAATGCATATCTTTACCCTGAAGCCATGCTTTACTGGGAGACCTCTGGATTTGGCCTTTGCCCTGAGTTCTTACTCTGAGAACTTTGTGCCAACTAAAAGGATTGTCCTAAGCTCTTTATATTTCCTCTAAATTCTGCTAACAATGGAGACATTTTTTCTTTAACTCATCTCTCTCTTCTTCTACCTTACCACAGCCCACTAGAAGCAGCCAGTTGGCACTTTCAACGTTCTGCCTGGTGATGTCTTTAGCCAATGCACAGAATCCCCAGTTTCTTATTTTCCATGTTTCTACCAACAATCACTTGCTCCTCTGCCCAAGTACCTAACCTGCAGGCCCTTTCCTCCTGCCTCCAGTAACCTTTTCCTCCGGAAGGCCCTTCCAGCCCAGGCTGAAATTGCAGAATCAGAGTCCACCTCTTGAAGGAAGAAGTAACCAAGAATTTGTGTCCATCTTTAATGTGTCACAAGGGTTAAGAGCACAGGTCCTGGCTGCCTGAGTTCAAATCCCAACTCCTCCACAGACTAGCTGGCACCATCTCTGGCAACTTGTTTGTCCTCCCACTTTATCTTCTATAAAATGGGGATAAAAATAATAGTTCCCACTTCACAAGTGGTTGTGGGGACTGAACAAATAGGATTTTCACATTTGAGCCTTCGATTTGGTGCAACAAAATATGTATTGAGCCCCGATACAGGCTTGGTGTTGGGGTAGGTGGAGAGGTAGGAATGACTAAGAAATGTCTCATTCTTCAAGATGCCCTTGGTCTAGTGGGGAGAGGTATGATTAAGAAATGTCTATCATTTGTTTGATTATCTGCTGTTTTGATAGGTGAAGTTGAGTCACAGAATATAAGTGAATTTCTCAGAAGCAAAGCTTGTTCAGCAGCGAGGACAGTGGTGGGGTTGAGAGTCAGAGCTCACTCCATCTCCACACCCCACACTGCCTCTCTGACTCTGGGGGCCTTTGTCTCAGCCCTGCTTCCTCCACTGAGTCACGGATGACTATTTCAGGAAATATTGCAAGGTTAAATAAAGACATACGTTTTAACAATTTTCACATATTTTATTCATGCTATAATATTATACATATTATAATTGATCCGCACATATACATTTAGGGTTCATAATTATTTAAATCGTGTCTCGAGATGACCGTTTATTGCATTTAAAAATGTTGCAGGTTACCCAAAATAGATGTCACTTTGACATAAACTTCCTGATTTCTAAATCTTGCTTCTATAATGCTCAAGGCGAAAAATTTCATCTAAATATTATTGAATTCCAGCACGACATTAGCATGCAGAGATATTTACAATAACAGAGCCATTACAACTCAATCAAAAGCTGATTTCAGCCAGAATTATGCAGAATTAAATCTTGCAGGATTCAAATTATTAAAAATCAGAGACTCAATAAAGTGTGGTCTGGAAGTCCCATTTATCAAGGGAGTCGAAGTGCCTCCACAGTTATAGTGACTTTTTCATATATATTCTGCAAGAATTTGCATGCATTTTAAAAGATCAGAGTTTAATTCTTATGGAATTCAAGTAACTATGCTATATTTATAAGGCAATGGAAGCCAGCTCAGAAACTGTTTTCTGTTTCCTTTCTGTATCTCACATTTTAATGCATTGGTTTTTATTTCTGGTTCCCACCGGGTAGAAAGATCTGCAGTGAGACCACAAGAATAGCGAGAATATCTTACTCCCATAAAGGCCAAATCAGGGTGGCAAAAGAGGAATAGAGGTAGCTGGAGGAAATCCAAAACCATTTGTAAAGCTTGTTGTACAATTGACACATTAGAAATGTCCCTCTTTTTCTGGGTATGATCAAACCAAGATTATTATATATATATATATTTATAAAATATATTCTCCCTTTTAGAACATTTCATCTAAATAGAAAAAGAGTTCATTGCTAAGAAGAGAAAGAGTTAGACAGAGACATATGGAAAAGAGAGGAAAAGAAGAGAAGAGAGAAGGAAACCACCATGTAGAAACACAGAACTTCTACATCACCGTGAACCTTGATGTCCAGGAATCCAATGTCTCGACAAACAGCATTTACTCAACATCTGTTCTATGCTGAAGACAGAGACAGATGAAGCAAGTTTCCTGCCCTCCAGCCAGCCCCCCACAACTACTTGGGGTGACTGAAGTATGAATAAGTATTGGCAATCTAGGATTAACAATGACTGTAAGGATAGGAAGGGACATTCACACAGTCAGGAATGCAATCAGCTGCAGATTACAAAATGCACGGATCGTCTGTGAATAGGCTGCCCACGTGTAGGACATAGGACACATGTAGGACATTCTTTCTGCCATAAAGAATCCAGCTGCCTTTCTACCATCTAGAAGGCCATTTGTAGGGTGTCAGTTTTGTTCTCATGCGTTTTGCCTCTTGGGTGCAAGAAAGCTGACTCATCTCCATATATCTCACCTGCATTCCAGGAGGATGACAGGCATGTGGCCCAGACCTGGGCACACCTGAGGCCCAGAGCCAGTGGGCCTGGCCAACTCGAAGCCTGGTGACGAGATTCCCCGTCCCCTGCCAGGTGATCGACAGGCCAAGGAGCAAAAATTAATGAGTAAATTCTCGTGGTCGTCAACCACTGAGTTGTGGGGTGGTTTGTCTCGCAGCGTTATTGTGGCAACACCTCATACAAAAATTATTATCCCTGCCTTTGTCATTACACACGCCCACAGTCAGAGCTTTCTGAAGAATTAATTTTTCATTCATTTGCTCATTTGTCCCGGGTGCCGGGGACGCAGCAGGAGCAGGCAGGGCCCGCTCCCCCCGGTGCTGTCTCTCCAGCGAGTGGTGTCGGCTTCTCTCCCCAGCTCTGCTGACACCTGTCCTCACGGACGTCTCCGCTTTCTCATCGCCTGTGAGTCACCACCTGAGAAAAACAAGCTTTCGTCTCACATGGGCACGGGGAAGGAAGCAGAGCCTCCGGAAAGTCGTGAAAGAGAATGAGCAACCCTCAATTAAGAAGCGTTGGAACCTCATTCACTTCACAAAATGAAAAATCAATACTGAACTCTGGTCGACTTCTCTAAACCTCAGAGAACGAGCCCGGTTATATTTCTGGGTTCAAAACAATTTCGAGCTGTTTTGTGTGAACGGATGACTCATCTAACACCAGAGAGGAAAGGCCAGGTTTATTTCACTGAATAAAGCACGCCATCCACATTAAAAGCCCGGATTACATTTGCTGTTGTTCCAAATGTCAAGGGATTGAACATTACTTATGACTTCTTAAAGGAGTTCCACCTGCCACATCTAAACCCACGCCCTAGCTGTTCCAACCCCCGGCCTTCCGGGCTGCCCACGCTATCCACGCTGCGATCTGAACTCTCCACGATGCAGACCAGGTGCTCAGAGGATGCATGTTGAATAATGAAAGAAAGAATGGTTGACAGTTTACAAACCATCCAGCTGGAAGACAGCAAGCCAGATATCCTTGCAACAGATGGACTTGGGCCAGCCATCCAAGGCGTATTTGTCAGAAAACTTACGGAATACCTACTCTGCAAGGTGACAAAACAGATTCCTTGAGGAAAGACTGAGCTGAGGAAAGCAAAATGAGATTCTATGCAGCAGGACTTGTCAGAGGCTTTACTAGGCTAACTTGCGTTGGAGTCCCCACAAAGGGCAAACTCTGTGATGGAGTTTCCAAATTCGCCTGGCCCGGGAAGACTATTGTTCACGGAACTCAAGCCGGGCATCGCCAACTCAGAGAATCCATCCCTGCCAGCCTGCCAGACATCTCAGCACCGTTAGATCTTCAGGTATTGAAGCCCCAGAATTCCAGTAATACCAGAACCCCATAACCAGCACTCCCATTAAATCCAACTACAATTCCCTATAGAAGAACAACACAGAAAATGTCATATCCAAAAGCTGCTTACAATAAAACCTGAAAGACAAAGACATTTTTCTCTTAACAAAAAGAACTTCCAGCTTGCTCAGCGTCCTTTAATAACTGCCTCCTCCCAACAGATATCTTCGGACCATGGCCATGGCCCCAGACACACACATAAGGGCTTGGGTTATTTGAAAATAATAGTCAGATCTTGAGCACACCTGTCGTGCTTGCAATGCTGAGATATAATTTTTACCTACCTCTTTATGTAGCAGATTTGGTTAAGGTGTACGTACTTCTGTTTTGTAGAGGGTTTGACTTTTCTATTTTCAAAAACAGCAGCTCAGTAAGAGCCAAGAGCTGTTAATTTTGCATTGACTTGCCTTCTGCAGGTGTGACATTCCAACGTTGATGGCTCTTAAACACAGCCCTTCAGGTGACTTCCGTCACATCGAAAGCAGATGAAATTATGAGCTGTGTGGTTCCAGTATATTTTGTTGTATTATAATTCTTTGAAAACTGGTAATTCATGCATGGCATATGCGAGAACTCTCTATTAACCACAGTATTTGATTAACAACCCTGGCGTGTGCTTCCCTCACACTGAGGAACTGATTTTATCCCACCTGGGTGGATGTGATACCAAAACCCATTCAGTTTCCTTGTTCTGTTCTAAAGGATCATAGCAACACCATGCAACAGCAACGAAAATGAAAATAACCATAGACGCTAGAGTCAGAATATGTGGGCTTCAGCCCCAGTCCTGTATTTCTATATTTCCAGAATAATACCTAATACCTAATAAATGTTCAATAAACTATTATTGGGTGAATGAGTAGATAGATCAATAAATTAATACATTAAAAAATGAAGCAATGAAAGAAAGAAGGCTTTCTGACTCCCCTGTCTGTATTAAATTCCTCTTTTCTCCACTTTCCTAGGATTTTGTACAGACCTCTAAAAGAATTTGTTAACATCATGTTACAAATGTCTAAATGTCTTTATTTTTGTCCTCCCTATTAATGGGAGCTCCTTCAGGGCAGGGCTATGTCTTATTCCTCTTTCCTTTTCTGAAATTTACCAGTTCTTGGCCCTTCAGTTAGCACCTGCTGAGTGGTAAGTATTTCTGCTGTCGTGATGAACCTGGATTGCTTTCATAACACAAAAAGGAAAGAGAGTTTCTGTGAACGGTAACAAGGGAGAAGTCCTGAGATCGGGATCTGGGGAGGGAGGCTGGGCAGAGGAAGGGGTCAGAGCAGGAGGTCTCTGAAATGGCAGCCACGCCCAGGTGTTGGAAAGAAGGGAAGGGGGAGCGAGGAGGGGAGTCGGGGTGAGCGTCAACATGTCAACACATCCTCTCAAAATGGGGTTGGCTGCAAGGGGCCAAATACAGGGAAGGTCAGAGGTAGAGAAAGGAAGGTCCCTTCCACTGCTTTGATCCACGGTTTCTAATTGAGAATGTGGAATTATATTGGGAAATACATCGTTTGTCCCCAGCAAGGAAAAGGAAGAAAGAGGAGAAGGAGGAAGAGAAAGAGGAGGACTAAACCATGCCAGGACTCTGTTAAGAAGCCATGCTAGTGGGACTGAGCACTAGAGGGTACTTCTGTAAAACATCAGCAAAATCAGAACTCAGTGGAAACCCCTGGAACCCCACCCCTCAGCCAAACCTCCAGACCTTTGCCATGATGACAGCCAGGGCAAGGCAAGCCTCTACTCTTGACATGTTGGCATCTCAGCTTTCCTGATTGCTCTGAGCAAGTGGGAGAAGAGAGGAATCTGCATGTGAATGTGTGCCTGGAGCAACAGGCAGGAATAGGATAGGAGCTCTACTGTGATTTGGTTACCTCTTGGTCCTTCTACAGAAGGAGACAGAGGACTGATAGCAAAGTCAGATATTATAGGAGCAAAAGGTATTGTCCTGGCGAGAACACCAAACAGGAAGTAAAGCACTTGAGAACCAGGATTCACACGTGGCCCTGGGCCCGTCGCCTGCTCACTGTGAGCCTCTGTTTCAACACCTGAAAGTGGGCAGGCGGGACTGGATAACCTGGAAGATTTCTTTCAAGTCCACTGTAGAGTTATTGTGAAAACTATGTGAAATAGTTTTCATAAGGCATGTAGAATAGTATCTGAGGATGAGTGAATTACGAATGCTGGCTATTATTATATAAAATAGGATTGCAACAATAACTACTTGGGAAGGAATGGTTACTATATGATTCACAGGTTATATATATATATGTTGGAAGAAAAAAGTAATATGTTAAAAGTGATTCACTTTAGATGGTAGGATATCATAGATAATTTTAATTTATTTGCTTTATACCATGATTTTTTTTTCCTGAAGTTTATGCCATAAGCATGTAAAAATTACAACCAGGAACAAAATAGAAACCAGTGTGTGTGTTTTTAAAGCCACTTCATGTGTATTTTGGAGATGGCATGATGGTTAGACTTATATAAGCCTGGAACAGCATTCTACTTTGCCACTTATGAGCTGTGTGACTCTAGTCAAATCATAAGTCTCTCTCTAAGCCTCAGTTTCCTCAATTGAATATTGAGGGCAACGTGGACAGAACAAGATAGCATAAGTGCACATGTCAGGTGCTCAGTAAACTTTCTTTTATCACAGAGAAATTATTTGTTTCTCAACATTCCTGGATCCTGTGGGTGATAAAATGAAGTTTAAGACAAGGCGTCTGTCTCTAACGAGTTTGATGTTTCACTAGAGGCTCACGAATAAGAAACCTAAGCAATAAGAAAAGAGTAAAGTTTCTGCATAATGGATGGCAGCTAATAAATAAATAAACAAATAAGAGAAACAAGTAAAGCAATGGACTATATCTCTACATGATGAGGATTCAATGATGCAGAGCACAGGTTCTAGAGTCACCTGGGGAGAGTTCATAGTTAAGGAAGGACTTGAGATGAGCTTTGAAGAATGTATAGAATTTGAAAATGTGACAAATACTAATTAGGATCGTGTTCAGTTACTAGAAACAAATCCCTTGCTATAGTGACTTGAACATGTAAAGGTTCATTCTTTCATGTGAGAGAGTTCCAGCTGTAAGCAAACCACTAGATCATCGGGGATACAAGTTTCTGCCTCTTTATACTGCCATCTTCAATATAATGTCACCTCATGGTTCACAATGGCTGCTGAAACTCCAGCCATCATAGAAGAGTTCCAGACCAGCAGAGAAGAGAGGGAGGGGGGCTCATTTCCTCTAAGCTTGAGTCAGTGTCCTTTAAATGGTCCTTTCTACGTGTTTCCTCACACGTCATCGGCCAGATCTGTCACAAGAAAGGCTGGGTAATGTTGCTTTGCACTCTAAAGGACAATGTGCCTAGCTAAAAATTGAGATCAAAGAATGGCCTCTGCCACATGGAAGAAATGCCAGTTCAGGCTTACGACATGGACGAAAGCCCTGAGGCAAGAGGGTGCAAACATGTGGAGGACGATTAGGTTTCACGCATGTGCCCTTGGGGACTGTGGGGACATGGTAGGAACACCTCGGGGCTCACACTCCGCCCACATCATGTGCCATCACTAATGCCAATCCTGTGTACCACGAGCTCTTTCTCCCTGTCTTCTCCATCCTCACACAGCCCTTCCGTTTTGGGGTGACCTCTCCCATTCTGCAGACAGGAAAATCGAGGCCCCTGCAGGTTTCGACTTGTTGCAGGAGCCGCACGTGGTCTCTGCTGGCTCCGTGTGCTAAAGTGCTCGTCCCCAAGGGGCTGCTCCCTCTGCCTCCTGCTCCGAATCCAGGGCCCCGTCCCCATCATACTAAGTTCGTCCCACGCCGCCAGTGACAGCCTGTCAATCTGCAGACATGTTGCCACACAGCTAACAGGTGCAAACGCGACTGGCAGGACCAGGAGAGCTCTGCAAAGAGGGAAAAGCAGTGATTTTATGGGTTCTTGTGTGAGGAAGACCTGTTTGTTAGAGGGCCACAGGAATGAGTGATGCACTGCAGATTCCAACGCTGACACCTTTGTTCAGCTTTTCATAGTCGGAGCTTTCGCAGGGCCCAAACTCACTTGAGATGACTTAACCAGACATAAAATTGAAGGAAGGAAGAAAAAAAAATGGATTGAGCCCTTGAGTCCCACAGGCACCCCCTGCGTCCCTCAGTGGACACGAGGGACTTACGATGGACTTGTCACAGCAAATTCCAGCCAACCCGCTGGTACCCGCCCCCCATGCTGCGAGTTTCCCACGCACGCTCCCGTGGATGAAGATTGTTCGTTTTTCCCACCCCGCTTGTGTGTTTTTAAGGAAACAAGAGCTTGGAAGATAATTTTGTGGAAAAAAATATAAAATAGATATAATATTCAGTTACTTTTTCTTAGAGGAAGATGAACGATCCAAGGGAGGGATAAATTGCATTTGCTATGAAAATTTGAATTTCAAGAAGTATATTATGTCCTCCAGTGTTCTCAATGAAAAGAAAATTATTTCTTTCTTGGGGAACACACTCTTATGGCATTTTAACTTTTATGACATTTCTGATTTGGGATGATGAGCCTTCTCCTCAGAAATGATTCAAACTTCCATTTCTGTGGCGTGCGTGTCCTTATAAATTACTCCACTGGCAAAGGAGGAGGGAACAGCTTTCTAAAGTCGAGATGGTTTTTCTGCCGAGAAAAGTTTCTCCCCCCCCCCCCTTTCTGGATAGTGGCTGCTAATAGAGACATATATCAGGGAAATAAATTGCACTTAATCACTAATCACCTGAACATAAGCTAAAAGTGGTATCAATCTTTTCTAGGGAAGAAAATAATTTCCCTTCATAAATAATGAACAAAAGACACGTTTTACCAGGTGCAATTAAACACGATTGTAAGATGCATTGAGATAGGATTCAGACCTCGCCCTGTCGTGACAAGCCCCGAGACACTGGCATGCCCGGATGTACCTTTTCAACATTCAGAGGAAATTCTGAGCCATTGTCTTTTTGAGCATGAAACAATGCTATCCCAGGGAAACTTGAAGCAATGATGTTTATTTAGAATTAGAATCGATTTTCATTTTACACAACACCTTTCATTTTCAAGGCTCCCGAAGTACTTTACAAAGCAATAAGCTAGACAGCAATATTGCCATAGACAAGTGTAACCGTCATTATGCTTTCTGTAATAGCTCGCAGGCTTGGAAATTAGAAATCAGGGGAGAGAGATGGAGAGACAGATAAAGAGGGAGCGAGGGACAAGAGGAGAGACTAGGGACAAGTCAGGAGACAGGATGGGAGACCTAGAGCAACCCACAGAGGCAGGGAAGAGAAAAAGGCGGTGGGGAATGGGGGCTTCTCGCTCGTGCTTTGTTCTGAGATGTTTTGCAGGGATGCCTTCTTCCCACCTCCCAGGCAGCCAGTGACTTCTCAGCCTAACATGCGAAGGACAAGCACAGGTCCACGTCCCCACTGCGGCTGCCTCGGCGGCATCGTGTCGCAGAGATCACCGTGTCAGTCAGCCCAGGTCTCACGTCCCGTCCCCCTTGACCCATTGGGTGACCCCTGGTGACTTGCTCAACCTCCCTGAGCCTCACTTTCCTCACCTGTAAAATGGGACTCAGGAGACCTGCACAGGAGAAATGAGGCAATACCCCCCCCAAAAAAAACAAAAGGCAGAAGAGGCACTCAGTCAAAATGAGTTAGGCTTTCCCTGCTCGCTGCCTTCCTCCGTACGATGCATAAGCAAGTCCTGTTGGATCTCCGGGACACAGGAGGTTGTAATCATCCCTGCGTGGTACGTCCTGGTTTGCAAAGCCCACGCTCTCATTTGGTGAAACGAAGCCAACCCGGCCATAACAACAGTGCCACAAAGCACCTGTGATCGAACTTCCAGCCTCCAGACAACCTGGAAAGGTTAATGCCATTATCCCTATTGCATAGAAAAGGAAGTTGAGGCTGCCAGGGCTCACCTGGGCCCCAGTGTTTAAGCCCAGAGCTCTTTCCTGGGCCAGGCTGCCTCCTCCTGGGACGCCCGGGTCAACATGCCTCACCGCGTCTCTAGGATGCACCCCAAAAAGCCTAAGCATCACAGGCATCAAACGATCCTTTGGAAACTGATCTTGCTCAATCATTCACTACCACCAAAACACGCTTTATGCAAGCAAAGAAAATGGTTTGATTTTACAATTCAGTTTTCGCATAAGGGGCACAAATCCTTCACTATCTATGGTGCCCAGCAACGGAGAAATTGCTCAGTGAACGTTTGTGATGAATTTTGCATCGGTTCTGCAGCGTGGCTGGTGATCACACGGACACGTCCACCTTCCCGTGTGTCTGGCTCCGTGCTAGGTGTTGGGACCCGGAGAATAATTAAGTGGCGTGATAAGGTTCTGGATCTGTCTGGAGAAGGGGTCTCCCACCCATCCCTAGATGCATGGGCATCTGAGTCCAGAAAAGCTGTGGAATATTCTAGAAGAAACGATGAGGGTCAAGCAATGGAAAAGGAGAGAAAGGGAAGAATCTGAGAGATTTTTAGGGGATAAAAGAGACAGGCCTTATAGACTGCATGGATGTGAAGACTCAGGGAGAGAACGAAAGGAATCCATCCCTCCTCTTCCAAAGGCTTGCTGTCGGCATCAGCTAAAAAAAAAAAATAATGTTCATGAAAAGGATGCAAATGCCAGGACCCTCCTCATTTCTGAAATTTGGTGAACCTCTGGCTCACTTTTGCCAAGCCAAACCTAGACCACTCTCCCTTGCTCGTAGGGTTAAGAAATTGCATTGTACGATATGTTACTTATTTTAATCAAATACAATTTTTTTTCTAATTGTCACCGCGCCGGCAGCCTCACGGGGGCTGCTCTGACTTGTGTACATCCATGACAGGGAAGCGGTAACAGCAGCTGCTTTGCGCCAGCCCGCCCGTGTTCGGTACCTCTCCCGCCTTGTCACTCACATCTCCCCTAATTACAGAACATCTGCTTGCTGTGGCCATTAACACTCCGCTACCAGCTTGTCTAGTTTAATACCAGTGACTCCTGACCTCCCCCAAGGAAGGCGCTTTCTGTCAAAATTTTCCCCCAAAGAAGCCAATTCTCCACGCAAAATTTGCACTTTTTTTTTTTTTTTAAATGCTACCTTACTAAAAGACTTCTGGAAGGAAATGGGTCTGCTGAGGTACCATTTGGAGGGGGTGGAAGGGAAGTTGTGGCAACTGGAAACCTTGTCCCTGCGTTGCTTTGTTTTGTTTGGAGTCTTTAAAAATTAAACATGGAAGTCACTTTAAGGGGCTGGATGTGAACCCTAGTGTCCCTTCCTCTCCGCCGCCCCCCACCCCTCCCCAGTCTTGCACTAGGGGGCGGTATAGACACCCACTCCAGCACGGTCATCCGTAATGACAGCTGCCCACCTACATATAGACCTGCATGGTGGAAGATTCCAACTGCCTTTATTATTATTGCAATTATAGGCTCCCATGGTGGTGCTTGTGTTCTCTGGCACACCCGGAATCCTAAAACTTGGGGAAAAGGGATTCCCCTTCCTCTGGGGGGTGAGCCGGATGCAGCCTATTTCCCCATGAACATCAGACGGTATTTAAAATACTCCACAGCTTCCCTCGGTTTCCGATTACAACCTGTTCAGAAAGCGTAATGGAAACGCGAGGAGAAAACATAGAAACAGCATTTCGTTCAAAGCATAATGGATCACACAGCAAACAGTTCCATCCGAGGGCACGTCACAGCCCGGAGTGGCCACGGTAACTGCGTCGTAGGCAAGGAGATGCAGGATTATTCTAACCAAAAGGGGCAATGGGAAAGGAGTTAATTTAAAAATCATCCCAAATACGATTGGTGCATTGATAACTTTTTTTTTTTTTGAAATTGTTTTGCACGTTAGAGTGTTGCTTTTGCTTCTTGTTTTTGATGCATGGGAAATCCTCTTCCTTGCAGGAAAAAAAGAGAGTCTGGGGTGGTTTCTGCAAATACGTGGCTCGGAAAAGTGGTCAGGGAGCTCACAGTATTTTGCAGTGCAGTTGGACCTTGCTTCCAAAATGGAAAAGCGTTTAGGAGAGGGAAGCCCCTGCGTACAGCAGGCAGTTTAAACAGGATGCAAGCTCAAGCTTGACCAATTGAAGGGTAAAGTAGGGCAGCTAAGAGCTGATTTTAATTTTATTTTTCTCTGAAAGAATCAAAAGGGATCACGGACCCAAGCACAAGTAAATTCCGACGAGAGCAAAGTAATTAAGAGGGAATAATAATCTGCAGTGTTGTTATTTTGTCCCAACACATCCAAAAAGCATTCACGGCACTTTGCCGCGGGGAATTTGCTCCGGCATCGCCCTGGTGCCGAGAGGATCGCTTCTCTGGAAACCGAAACAGCCGAGGAGAAATAAAAGAGGGAGAAAGGTGAAGGCATAAATGGGTTAAAAAAAATACAGCAGAGGAATACCTGTAA
Source organism: Mirza zaza (assembly GCA_008750895.1). Taxonomy (NCBI): domain Eukaryota; kingdom Metazoa; phylum Chordata; class Mammalia; order Primates; family Cheirogaleidae; genus Mirza; species Mirza zaza. The sequence goes on from VSMD01078871.1 coordinate 56,940, forward strand.
ATACATTTTTTTAAATGTGCATCTCCAGTACACAACATCATCTTAATTGTCGACCTCTCCAAAGCACCTATCGGAGAAAACGTTTTAACAAGGAGGGTAGAAATGATCTTGTAATCTCAACAATAAAAGCGTTTCCATCCTTTGTATATGCTGATTTACAAAAAAAAGTGCTTTCGAACAACAAAAGATGGAGCAGTAATTACATAAATCTCTTCATTCTTGATGAAGACACAATGGAGTATGAGCAAATCAATAGTGTTGCTGCTGTAATTCTTGTTTTTATTATGAGCCGAACGCAAACTTGTTAAAATTGAATTCAGCTTCTTTGTGTATAAAAAAATTAGGATTTGCACAAATCTGGAGGAAAAGAACACATGTTCTGTAAATGTTTAATTTTTTCTGTGCTACTTAGGAGGCTTATGATGGAGTAGAATCAGATTTAGAAATGAATGTGACACCAATAATATAACGTTGCTGCCTATATCCCGAAAAATGAGACATGCCACCTTTAGACATCTCATTTTGGTTGCTGCACTATAGATGTTCGGAATGCCCAGAAATTACCTCCTCAATTTTTAATCCTGCTATTAAATAAACTAAATGTACCCTAAAGTCAAATATCTCCAACTTACTGCCAATAAATTGGCCGTAATGATTTTTATCCACAACCTACATTTATAATATTTCCCACTCAAGAATAAGTAATATTGTTGATTTTCCAAAGAAAAGGGGAAAATTATTGCATTTAAAAATAATTAATAGATGGGCCTGCATACCTTTGAATTAAATTAAAGGAAAAATATTTCTTTTTTGTAGAGATGATTGCATTCATATCCTGTTTGGTGTGAAAAGTAGATTCCAAAAAGCTTTTAACTAATTTGTTCAATTTGTTTCAAAGCCAACATGAATAGGCTTGGTGCAAATTCAGATTCATTAAAACTTAATTAATATGCATCATTATGCAAATGAGGTTGCAGTTAATGAGTTCTTAAAAGAAGCTTTCTTTAATTAGTTCAGTTTTAATGGCATCATCATTTATCTGACTTGTTTTTAAAGCCACATGACATGCAAAAAGTGACCATCCTCTACAATGTGCTGCCTAATTGCGTTTCATCCTAATTGTTTAATGTCGAAAACTTTGAAAAAGTTTAAAATGTTTTGATATTTAGTTCTATTAAATGGCTTTCACAAACTTTTCCATTCTGGTAAAGGAGATGTTCTTCCATTCCTCGGCTTTTTTTTTTTTTACAGTTGCTTTTAATTATTATTATTATTATTTTTGATGTAACCATTTTAATCACCTGTTTTGATCATATGAATATTGTGTCCATGCATATATAGTTATACATTGATGAGCCCATCCTTACAGGTACACGTGTGAAAATGTGAATATAATTGCTCAACAAGCACACTTTATTGTTATGTGCATACATTAGTGTGGATTATTATACTTACGCACTTGAAAAATTAAAACGAGCCTTTCTTGAGGCCATCTGCTAACTTCAGGAAGCTTGGTAACATGCTTTAACACAAGATTTTAAAATGTAGTAATTCACAAGAATTACAGCCACTGCTACTATCACCGGCGTCTACATCAGAGATGCCTGCCTGGGAGATAAGAATGCTTAATAATTATTGAGGAATATGGAAATCAGAAAGAAAGGGGGAAAAAAAAGGCAGGCTTAGTACAGAAAAAAAAAAAAACGCTAACCCAGGATATGACTTTGGAAGCTTTGGAAATACAATGGGTTTTTAAAACATTTTCAGATTTATGAAATATTGTGCAACACAATTACAATTGTGTTTTGACATGTGGTGCCGAATGTAATTCTTTGGGGGGGGGAGGGAAAGGGGTGTTCTTTTACACAGGGTCCTAGAGGAGAATGCAGTGTGCCGTGTTACACGTTTTTACACCACTGCCAGGAGTTTTATAACTGAGACAGACTACTTGCGCTTGGAGCTCAAAAATAAATATATGTGCTTTGCATTGGTTTAAGTGAAGTTTTATGTCTTGTTTCAGCAGAGATTGAGCTGTGCACATGCCACCCTAATTAACAACAAAAACAACAACAACAAAATGCCGTGCGAGCCTTGCATTTATCAAGGCATGGGCCAACACTGCATACATTGTACATTTCACATAGGAAAATAAATATTCCAACCTCTTTTTAACACTTAGTCTTTTGAGTACCGCCAAGAATATCCTGATTAAATAATTGGGGAAAATAAAGCTCACAGAGCAACGGGTTGAGAAACCATTATTTGGGGAACCTTTCTAATGAGGGTGCAGTCTTTATCTGGGAAGATGGCCTCCTCTCTCCGAAGTCGGCCGGTGACAACAATCTAATTGGAATCGCACCGCCATATGGTGATGGAGATCGTATTAATAGAATCACATGAATAACTATTGGGGGAAGTTCTGTTCGCAAATACGGCGCCACGTAAAAGTGTGGAGGGAAGCCGTGCCATTATGGGATGTTTCTGAACAAGAGGGACATGACAGACTTAGTCATTCACAGTCAAGGTAAGGAAGTGACCCAGGTGGTCACCTTATCTTCATAAAAACAGAAAGTGGCGCAATCTAATGCGTAGAAACCGTAACCAACCAAAAGACGTTAATTTTTTTTTTTAGCTTATCAAATGGAACAATGTAATTCTTAAGGGTGGGGGAACTTGTCTTATTTATAACTGTCTCATCAGCACTGAGCAGGGTGCCCTGAATATACAGAAGCTCTCTAAATATTTACCGAAGAGATGAGTGAATTCATTAGATTAGGTCAGAATTTACTAATAAATCATTTCCTGACTATGTTACAACAAAAACCTGCATTTATAGAAACAATCATATGGAAAAGGTGTAAATATATTTATGGCTCCTAATCCCGCATGGACACCTATAAAGTAAAATAATTCTGTCTCACTCTATACAATAAAAGCAAGCTTCTCTTTGGCACAGTGCTTTATTTAGAGTTTATAAAACAATTCCCTGCACTAATCTCTTCGTAATTTTCACAACATCCCTTTGAAATGGACAGCAATTTATTTTTATTTTTTTTAAATAAGGGTAAATATCCCACCCCAGGGAAAGAGGGTGTTATTCGTGGTCACAGGGACAGAAATCCCAGGGCCATGCAGACCTGGGGACCTCAACCCTCTGCCCTAGAAGTGGCCTTTTGGCAGGTTCATTTATAGCCAACAGGAAAGCGCAGGGGGTTCCCCGAACCCTGGCCAGAAAGGCCACCATCACTGTCTCTGCTCCCAGGGAGGAGTTTTAATAGAAAGGATAAATGATCAGAACCTGCAATGCCAGGAAGCGTTTGAGTTTAAGGCTTTCAGGGATAATATTCAAAACGATGATGCTGTTGGCCATCAATCATAATTATTTTAGAATTCAATAAACATTTAGCAAGTACTTTCTCTGTGTCAGGGCCTCGTGCCAGGTGCTGAAGAAGCCTTGCTTTATGTAATCCTCTCATGGCCGCTGTTGGAGGGAGGCGTGCTCACGTTTTGAGGCAACTGGAGCCTGGAGAGGGTAAACGATGCACCCCAAGTCCAAGGACCAGAGCAGGAGCCGGAAAGCGCACTTGGATTTGCAAAGCCTGTGCTCTTCTTACCGTGATCTTTTTTACTGTAAACTTCAAGGACGTCACTTAACAGTTTGATTGAGTGGACCACATATCCAAATAAGTGGCATCTATTATGTGTGATACCAGTTCAGCATGAGGAATGGTATCTGTGAATTAGAGTGTTCGAAGAAGGCTTTGTAGGGGTAGGGGGAAAATGTGTTAGGCTGGGAATAATGGAAATGGTTACGGCAACGAACAACAAGAACAAGTACTTGCCGGGTACTTAACTGTGCGCAGGTGGGTGTACAATTGCAAACTCATCGCATCCTCGCAACAATTAAGAGGCAATGCACTACCGTTGTCTCCGCCTACAGGTCACACAAGCAAGTCCCCTGATAGTTAAGCAAGCCCGCACGTTAGTGACAGAGCAGGGGTGATTTTCCTTTTAGAGATGGAAGGGTTTTGGCTCCCTTGATCCCCTGCTTTCAGAGGTGAAGCATTTTCACTGCTTTTATAATTAAGTGAAATTTGCTTCGCTGCTTGCAAAAACATTCATCTGAGAAGAAAGCGGCGTTTTTTTTTTTTTTTTTTTTTTTTCTCTTTCCCAAAGGCACACGTACAAAATTGCAGCCACCCTCCGCTGGGTGACAACGTGGCTGGTGTCATGCCTCCCAAGGCTGAGAATAATATGAAAATGCCCTTATCGACCGAGTGCTCATAGCAGATTTCGAGTCTTGCTATTAATGGAAGAAGATCTGTTGGAGAATCTACAATGGGCATCCACAGAAAACCAAACTGGAACTTGGAAGGTAGAAGGTCAAAACGTGCTTCGTGACACCTCCGTGGTCGTCAGAGAAAGAAAAGGAAAAAAGTATAAAACCAAGCAGAGGTGAGAAGATACATGTGAATCAGCTGTAGGAGAATTACTGGCTCTCTTTATCTGCTCTCTCCCACCCCAGTCTTTGTGAACCCCTTAAAGCTTTCTAACCTCCTGCTCTCTCTCTTTTTTTTAAAGCAGTCACGCTGAGCATGAGCCCCGTGTGGTTGGTACACTTGGAGACGCACTGCCTGCGTAACTGGAAGACCCGATTCCCTCATTTAACTACCTGCCAGACCCTGTAGATGCTGTCTCCTCAATACTACTAATACCTGCACTGCCACACCCCTCCCATCCCCTACTGTTACTAACCCTAAGGTCTTTGTCCCCTTGCCAGGCCTTCGTGCCTCCCGTCTTCAATTTGAATGAATGCATTCCGAATGCTGTCACCAAAGAACCTACTACCTTTGAGTTTGTCACTACCTCTCTCACAAACATTCGATGGCTCCCCATTGATTTTCAAATAAAATACAATCTTCCCAGCCTGACTCTCACCACACTTCATGATTTTAGTTCCAAGCTGTGGATTCAATCTTATTTCTCTCTATTCCTTTTAAGTTATCTCTCAAAACAAATCAAATAACTTCTTCTCCCACTTTCATGTCAATAATATTTAGCTTTCTAATAATCACAAAAATAATATACTGTATATTCATGATAATGTGTGAAATAGAGAAGAATAAAGAAAAAATAAAAATATCCTACAGTCTAAACACCAAATACAATCCCACAATGAAATAAATGCCTGTTTACTTTTTCTATATGTAGATATAATAGATTTAATAAATATATATGACAAACCTGAAATCTCTGTGTCAAAATAATTCTATTGCCTGTTTTTTTCACTAAGCAATATAGTGTAAGTATTTTTTATATCCTTAAATAGCTGTAAAAATCCTAAATTGAAGGAGATATTTTGGGCAAAGTACTCAGAACAGTGCCTGGCACATAGCAGGTGCTCAATAAATGTTAGAACATCAGCTCTCCTCATTATTATTAGCTATTGTTATCCTCTGAAAATTTGTTGTTTATTAACTGTATATTTGATGATAGAGATTTCAACAATTAATTTGAAATATTCCTTGCTGTTGAACATGTAGCCTGTTCATAGTTTTATGCTACCACAAACAATCCTGCAGTGAATATTCACATGTATGTATGTGTGTGTATGCATGTGTGCATATATGTTTGTGTGTATGTGTGTGTGTCTGGTGGCTGATTATCATCTTGGGAGTTTTGTTATTGCCAATAAATTTTCTTTCTTTTTTTTTTAACTTGAACTGTTTTGAGTTAATTTGCTATCATTTGCAACTTTAAGAGTCCTTACCCAAAACACTTGTGCATAGTCTCAAATCTCAAAGGTGAGGGAGATCATCTCTTACCGTACATGACTGATCTCTGGGGTCTTGAGTATGGGAGGTAGAGCCCAGAGGCATACAAAAAAGCCACCCGTATTTGCCTTCAACCAAGCCCAGGGATGAGGGAGTGGAGAAGGATGCTGAGCAGACTTTGACCCCACCAGGAGTTTCTGACATGCCTACCTCATTGCCCCTTGTCTGCCTTGCTACCATTAGACTAATCTGATAAATACATATTGGCGGACTACATTCAATTCTTATTCCCTTGCTTAACAATGAAGTTGAGTTTTTTTGAATGTACACATGTTATCTCTTTGTGGGCAGACAGGATTGGCTACTTAATTTGCAGGGCTCACGGCAAAGGAAAGTGCGGACACTCCTTGCTCAAATCATTAAAGATTTCAAGATGGCGACAGCAAAGTATTGACCCAAGCCCAGGACCTTTATAAGCACAGCGCCCTGTGTGACCATCTCAGTCACGTGCCCACAAAGCTGGCCCTGACTACAGGTTACAGTCCCAAGGTCTGGGCCACTGTTACAGTATTTTAGTGTTCCCTTCTTGATTTGTCTAAGCCCTTTATGTAGCAAGTATATTGACATTTTGTCATGTGCTGCAAAAATACTTTTCCCTTTGGCGTGTGATTTGCAAGAGTGTGATGGATCTCCTGAGGCATCTCCTCCTTGCATAGGAGCCGGGAAATCTCTCTATTGCTTTGATGCTAGCAGAGAGCCAAGGTCAGCCCCACGTCTGAGCTCCTCAGTCACCGCACCCTGGGGCATGCCGTTCCTCTGCCCACGCTGCCCTTTCTTCCCAATCTCGCCACCCTGTAGGGTTGAACTCTAATGCCATATTTCCCAGGAAGCGCCCCTGATATCATGACCTGAAAGTCACCCCCAGCCCCAACTCCAGAGCAATCTTCTTCCAGATTCCTCTCTCAAGTCACCACCTGCTCTCAGTGGCACGTTATCTGTCCTGGAGCACGTGGCTCAGCTCTGGTCGCAGAGTGAATTCCTTGCCAAGCACAATACAGAGACCCTGTGTTGTGCATCATCAATCCTGTGTGCACGTCTTGCTCTTATTATTTTCATTATTGGCAGCTAACATTTATTGAGCACCTACTATGAGACAGACGCTCCTCAAAAAAATGTATCTGGCCAGATGTGGTGGTCTGTGTCCATAGGCACAGTTACTCAGGAGGCTGAGGCAGGAGGACTCCTTGAGACTAAGAGTTTGAGGCTGAAGCAAGCTGCGATTGTGCCTGTGAATGGCCACTGCACTCCAGCCTGGGCAGAATAGTGAGACCCTATCTCTGGGGGAAAAGAGAGAGAGAGAGAGAGAGAGAAAGTTGTATCTGCGTGGCGACTGGCTTATTCCCAAAGGCTTCCAGGACAGCAGGCAAACCTGGGTGCTGATCAAAGATAGGCCCTTATTCTGCTCTAACCTACCGTAAGGATATACCTCATCCTAGTTCCTTCTTGGGCTTGAGTCCTAAGTGCTCAGTAGATGTTAGCTGTAATTATCATCATCATCATCATCATGATTTTTGACATTTATTGGGCCCTTCACAGAAGGCAAGCAAGCATTGGTGTATTTAATCCCTTCAACAAATACAGGAAGTGGACGCTTTTATTAGCCCCATTGCACAGATGGGAAACTAAGGCTTCAGGACCTAGAGCCTGTAAGCGACAGTATTGGGATGTAACCTCAGGCCATCTGCTTCCAGTGTTCTCAAACACAACCTCACTGTGGCTCCACCTCATCTCCAGAAAGAAAGGAAGCTGCCAATGACCAGTGTGTAAAGATGATAAAGGTGACGGACTTATATTCTGCAGATGGGAGCGATACAGCAAAACATCTCCTCCCCTGTTGGTTTCGCTGCCTTGGTCTCATTTGGACCCTAAGTGTTGTGTAGAGTGTTTGCGGAATGAAAGGGGTATAGAGGGAATCACAATGTTTCTTCTCAAAATACAAAGTTCAGACAAGAAGACTTAATCAATCAACCCACTCAGTCTCTTATCGACCCATTTATCCACCCACCCATCTATTTATCCACACATCCATTTATCTACTCATCCACCCATTCATCCATCCATCCTTCCACCCATTTTTTTTCACTAATTCATCTCATTGCTCATTCATTCCTTCATTGCTTTGTGAGACATGTCTTAAGTTCCCACTGTAGCAGAAATTGATTTAGACACCGGGGAAAACGTATAACTAAAATTAACATTTAAACAAAATGAATTCCAGAAATAAAAAGTTCCTGTCAGCTTCTGATATGTATGTTACAACTCTCATTTTGCACTACTCGATCCAGCAAATTAAGACTAATGTGATTTTTAGACACCAGAGCTAAATCAAGTGGAGGACACGTTGGCCCAGCCAATTCTTTCATGAAATGACCTCCAAAATGTTATGCATTTCCAAGCCCCTAATCTCATGCTCTCCAATCCACATGGTATCTCTTGAGTTTATACTGTTTAAACCTTGCAGAGTCCTTTATAGAATGACCAACATACTAACATGTCATTTTTCCCAAATTACTGTCATTTGAAAATGAAATAGACCAGGAAGACTCACCAAGTTATGAATCCTTAACATGAAGGACTACAATGTTTTAGATAACATATCGTAAAAATAAATCAAAATATTTTAAAGATTGTGTCTCTCCTGCTCTTGCATTCATTTTGACACACACCAGTATTAAACTGGGTTCCTCTACTTAAATTAAGTATGTTTAATCAAACAGCTGTAATATTTCCTCTCAACAAGAAAATGAGAAAAAAAGAGCAAAATGTCGTATCACCTTCTTTTAATTGATATCTCATCCTTTACTTAAATTACATGTCAGAACAGACTGTCAATTTTAAGGAGAATATTGATATTTTATTCTCGTCACTTTTTTTTTTCCTGCGGAAAGAATAAAACATTAGAACAGTGATTATATATGAATCACATCTTATGCATTGGAGGTACAGTATTATTAGAAAAATAATTGGTACCATTCGTGATACAGCCTTCCCAAACAGATCCATTCTAATACTGGAAGCTGTGTTTAATTCAAATAATTCAATGAAACGATTTGTGAGAAAGATACAGAAAGAAATTACTTCCACGAAACTCGTTTCCTGCGGTACCTGGATGACGAGAACCGTCTCCAAAGCCGTCACTGTCTCCCTCTCCACCGTGGGTTTGCATGATGGGAACTGAACGTGCTCACTCAGAAGTCCGAATGGGATTCCTCAAGCCGCTGAGACCTGGCGAGGGCTAAGAATGCATGGAAGAGAGTTGTAATGAGCTTCAGGTCTGGAAGTCATCTCCACTCCCATGGCCACATAGGAGGAAAGGAAATAGCGTGGAAGGGAAGCAGCCCCCAATCTTTACCCACATGGTGGCATGACTTCCTCCCATTCCCTAGTCCATTCACGCATTCACTCCTGCAACATGCAATAGGCACCAACAGTGTGCCAGGCACTCTGCTGGCAGATGAAAGGGACGTGTCTGTCATCCTCAGCAACCTCAAACTCACGTAGGATAGAAAAGAGTGGACGACGCTGTCTGTATTGGTTTGCTAGGGCTGCAGTAACAAGACGCCTCTGACTTCGTGGCTGAAACAACGGAAATTCATTGCCTCGCAATTCTGAAGGCCGGGAGTTTTGAGTTCAAGGTGTCAGCAGGGTTGGAGAACCTGCTCCAGGCCTTCCCCCCAGCTTCTGGTGGCTGCTGGCAATCTTCGGCGTTCCTTGACTTGCAGATGCGTCACCCGGTCTCTGATTCCATCTTCACACGGCGTTCTCCCTGAGCACATGTGTCTGTGTCCAAATAGTCCCCTTTTTACAAGGACACCAGGATGAAGGCCCACCCTAATGACCTCACTCTAACTAGATTATCTCTGCAAAGGCCCTAAATCCAAGTAACGTCACACGCTGAGGTACGCAAGGTCGCGACCTCAACCTACAAATTTGGCAGGGCAGGGGCAGAGGGCAGAGGGCAGAGGGCACAGACACAATTCAACCTCTAACAGATGCTAATTGTAACGAGGCCTTTGATGCTTTTGTGAAGAAACGGTCTGCTTTCGATATGGGAGTAAAGTGAGTGGGACGATTTCATCCCAAATCACCTATTTTTCTTTTTGCTTGACAAAACAGTTGGGTTCACCTGCATGCATACACACTGGAGGATTGCAAAGACAGTTCTAGGGGGAGGGGGAAAGGCAGTGAGGAAGAATTTTCACTCATTTCTTATTATAAAACTTGAGCGATTAAAACTGAGGTGCTGAACTAGGGATGGAAGTCAGGTGGGTAGAGGAGAATTGAGGATTTGGAAATCGACCCAAGGGCGTGCACGGTGACTTCACCCGTGAGGAAAGCAGTTCCACACCAAGGAAGCAAAAAATGGAGACTTCTCGATGGCGTTAGGAAAGACGCCCTAGTGCCACGCAGAGTGGGCAGAGCAGCCATGTCCCCACCGGAAGTCTTTATACCAAATTATATTCCAGTTGGCAAAAATGATGGAAAAAAATTAAAACCAAAAGAGAACTTTTTTTTCAAGTTTTCTTTTCTTTCCTAATCTTCAGGCTGAGAAGACTTTTCCAATCACGTCACTAATAACAGGGATCACCTTTGAAAAGACTAACAGATTTGGCTGCTTAAAAATTTAAGAAAACATATATCACAAATGCAACACGCCTAACATACAAACAGCTCTTAAAAATCAATAAGAAAATAAACACAAACGCTTCCCCGTAGGGAATTGGTCAAAGAATCAGAACAAAACAAACTAACAAAATAAAGAAAATCGATTAGCCATTAAGAGGATTTTTAAATGGTCACACTCATAATCAAATAAATGCAAATAAAAACAATAGAAATTTTCCTTCCCAACTTTCAGACGGATATGGTTTAAAAGGACTGGAGAAATTTGTTTTCCGGTGAAGACCTGGAGGCGTGCAGTCAGCTGCATGCTTTTCGGGAGGAGGTCGCCTCATTAGAACTTTCCTGGAAATCGAAATGCATCAATAGGCAAGACATCCAGATCCTCCTCTGGCTGATAAAAGTGGTTTCTGAGTATGTATCCTATGGAAAGGAATACAATATTTGAAAAACTGCGCACCAAAAGACGTTAATCGTATTGCTACTGGTCGCAGTGAGAAGCTGCAAATAACTGGAATAGAGGACTTGGTAAGTCAATTCTTGTAGTGCCTATAGTGGAGTATTAGGCAGCCATTTAAAAGCACACACATGCACAAAGAGAAACGAGTGTCCAAGCTGGCTCCTGGTTTCCGGTCTGTCTAGCTGGATGGACGAGCACATACGACACAACCACGCTGTGGAGAGTTGTGTCTATTACATGCGTCTTACATGCATCCTCACCAAGCTTCCGGAAGTGCTTCAGCTCCACTGGTGAGATTTGGGGTGGGTTCCAGTTTCTTGGCTTTTCTGTATTGTTCACATTTTCACTGTGAGTATTTATCATTTTTACAGAAACAGTAAAGCTATGTTTTTTTCTTTAACAAAATTAGGAAGAGATTAGAAATCAAACGAAATGGGACACAGGCACATGGACACGTTTGCTTCAGACGAGAAGAGGATGAGAATAGGGAGGTGGAGATGAAACTGGCCGGGAAGGAGCAGAGGGAAATAACCGAACCCCTCACGCTGCTTCCTGCGCCCACAATTCTCGTCCGTTTCCTACCCAAAGGCCCACCCCGGACGTTCCAGTAATTTCCATAAGCGACCCGTCCAAACCCTCTCAGAGATCCCAGCCATGTATTTAGACCCTAGCTTTGCATTTGTGGTCGTCTGATTTGTACTATATTATGCAAATATTTCCCTCCAACCCGTACCTCAACCCTATCCCACCGCAAGGCCCCTGGCCATGGTGGAGCACACAGAAATGTTTTAGAGTCAGAACAACCTGAGTTTGAATTGAAGCTTCTCCTTTCTGGGTGACTTTGGACCAGCTCCTCTCTCCACCGCCCCAGGCTTGGGTCTCCGCCTTATACAACGGGCACCATAGCTATATATAACCTTCCTCGAGGAGGGTTATTTCAAGAATCCAGTAAGAGTTAACACATGCAAAACATTCAGTATAGCAACTGGCATATCATAGTTTGTTTATTGTACGCCTATTTTTGCTTTTCGTTTCTGAGTCCCCAGTACCCAACACAATGCCTTGCATAATGAAGGTAAGCAACAAATGTTTGTTGAATTTAGTTGACTAAAGATTGGATTCAATTGCAAAACCTTTGAAAAAAAAATGAAATCCATACTTTTTTTTTTTCATTCAGATTTTATACCTCCTGTCAAAAGACAGGCTCATTGCATTTACTCAACAAATACGCTCCTACTGTGTGTCCCGCAAGGTGAGGTTTGAGGGGCACAGAGGAACGAGTGCTGGGCCACATTCCCCTGAGCTCCCCATCTGGAGGGGAAGGCAGACATCCGGCTAAATAAATGGCCTCGTGCATAGGAAGTGCTCAGGAGAAGAAGGCTTGGACAGGGCCAGGGGGCACTAAGAGGGCAGGGGCCACGTCTCCCTAAAATATAAAATCCTCCCTTGACCTGCATCTCCCCATGACCTCTAGGTCCTCATCTCCCACCACCCTGCCCTTTGAGCACCATGTCCCCCCTGCCCACCTAACTCCTTGCTGGTCCTCAAGCACACCAAGCAAGGACTCGCCTCAGGGCCTTTGCACCTGCTGTTTCCTCTGCCTCCCGTGCTCTGTACCTGCATGCCTCCATCAATTTTATGTGCCACAGATGCCCGGAAATTTGGTCAACATTACCCTAAATACATTTGTGAGGGTATTTCCAGATGAGATTTTCAGGGAAGAAAAATTTGAAATCAGTAGACCAAGTAAAGCAGACGGCATTTCCTAACGGAGGTGGGGCTCACCCAGTCAGTTGAAGGCCTGAAGAGAACCAAAAAGGCTGAGTAAGAGAGAGGGGCTCTCCCTGCCTGATCGCTTGAGGGGGGGCATTGGGCTTTTCCAGACTCAGACTGAAACATCAGCTCTTCTCAGGTGTCCAGCATGCTGGCCTTTGGACTAGAACTACATGCCGTCAGCTCTCCTGGGTCTCCGGCTGGCCAAGTGCAGGTCTTGGGACTTGGCAGCCTCATAGTCATGTGAGCCAATTCCTTATAATCTCTCTCTCTCTCCCTCTTTCTCTCCCTCTTTCTCTCTCTCTTTCTCTCTCTTTTCCTCTCTCTTTCTCTCTCTCTCTTTCTCTCTCTGTCTTTCTTTCTCTCTCTCTCTCTCTCTTTCTCTCTCTCTCTTTCTCTGTCTTTCTCTCTTTCTCTCTCTCTCTCTCTCTCTCTCTCTTTCTCTCTCTCTCTGTTCTGTGTCTCTAGAGAACCCTGACTAATACACCCCTCCCTGCATTCTGGTCTCTGTGAGATCTCCCTGCTGAGCCACGGGAAATACCAACCCCCCTCCCCCGCCCATGCCCTGCTCCTTCCCTTCACACGTGACAGGGTGCTTTGTCACATGACTCGTCTACACTCGCTTCTCAGTTACTGTCAGGTGTCCTTACTGGAATATCAGCTTCCGAGGAGCAAGGGCTTTGTCGGTTCGGCTCCTTACTCTGCCCCCAGTGTGTGTGACTATGCCAGGGACACTGCGGCCATTCGCAGCCGTTTGACACAAGGATGAACGAGTGAGTGACTGAACGAAAGGGCTAGTGACAGCCCAGCCCTGAAACTTCTGTTACCAACGTAGGTCAATCAGTGAAAGGGATGTTGCCATTTTCTCCTTGGCCCCACACTTCAGGAAGGAAATAAAGCTGCCGAACAAAGCACATTCCTCAGCGATGAAATGGGCTGCGGAGTTTGGGGCTATTTCTTTTTCCTTTCCTTAGGAAGCTATAAGGAGAGCGCCATTCATCTCGTTCTCAGCACCGTACGGGGCAGGCTGTAAACGGGAAAGAGGACATTAAGCTGCTGAGTGCCAGCCCTGTCTTCCCCACCCAGGCTATGCTCGGGCCTGCTTAGCATTTCAATCTATATAAAGTCAATGGGCCATAGAACCCTCTTTTATATAGGCTCGCCAATTAACACTATTCTTTAATAGGAAGAAGTCTAAAAGATTTTTTTTAAAAGTTTGATTCCAGGGGACATGCTTAATCACCAAAACCTGACTCCAAATCATGTGATGGGATGGGAGGCGGTTTGGGGAGTCACACCCGGCACTTTTATGTCCATCTTCTCGTGGCTGTAGACATGCCTCTAAAAGGTGCCTCCTTTGACGGCGTTTAAGGCCTTCCATGATCTGACCATGAACCATCTTGGCCACCCTGCCTTCTGTGCCATCTCTCCGGGCTTCCTGAGTGACTTCCTCCACAGTGACATTCTCAGGCCTTTGCACACACACTTCACCGCCACGCCTTTGTGATTGGTATGTTGTCCACACACCTCACCTGCCTGCAGCAGGAAGCCCCTTCGGCCAATAAGAGCCCTCGACTCCCACTGGGCACACCCACTTCCCCCACCCAGGTCAGGTGTTCCGGGTGGGGCTTCTCCAGGCCTAAGCCAATCAGTGCTCAGCAGTCCCCTGGCTCTGGTGATTGGCTGCAGCATGGACATGTGACCTAGGCCTGTCCAACCGGAGAGAGTCTTGGGACCATTTTAGAGGCTACCAGAAGACAGGCTTGGTGTCTTTACTTGAAACTGAAAGTGGGGAGGTGGGACCGCCCAGAGTCATGTTGCCACCACCAGGGCAAAAGGGGAACCAGCACGGAAGCAGCAGAGCGCTGAGAGTGAGAAACCAGGCGCTGCCTACAACACTCAATGCCTGCCTTCAGCCACGCCTGAAGTCAGCTCTGTCATTCAGCTTCTCGGGTGTGGGTAAGCCACAAAATCCAGTGTTCTGTCACTTGCAACACAAATTGTCCATTAGAGATGCCTGACATCCCTCCTCACCCCCTGCACTGCCTTGCTCCACCGTGAGATTAGCAGCTTCTAAAAGGCAGGCTCTGCATGCAGTTGACCATTGTACCCTCTAGCCAGTGAGGATAGTGACTTCGTATACCTAGCAAGTGCTCACTGAGTGCTGCTTGTTGAATGTACTTCGTGGAATGAAAAAAAATTACTTTTTAATAACGCAGCTGTGTTCCCTGGACTGAATTGCCCAAGTTTTTATTTGATATAATTATGAAATAACACCTTCAACCAATATAGTGTATAAAAAGTTCTGGTGGAGACATTTGTCTTCATTTAAGTGTTTCTTAAATATTAGTTGTCCTGCTCATGGGAGAAAAATATTCAAGTGCATTAATGTTTTTGTGTTGAATATGAGATGGAACTCCTAAAGACTAATTTTCCAGATTACTTATTTTATATTTAGTGCCATTAATTCCACGTGTGTGAAAAACATATAATTATACCCACACTATTAGTACTGAATAAAATTCTGTATTATTCAAGTGTAGTAATAGATAAATTGGCACTAGACTCATGTACACAAATGAGGCTTTTGAACTTTAGTGTGATTTCAATTATCTCCCTTTAGCTCAGCAAAATGCCTAGACTCTACATTTGTTAAATATTCCTCCACCTCTCCCTTTATTCCAGTAAAACACCCCACGTGATAAATTTAATGGACACAGAACTCCATGCAGCTTGTGAAAGTTGTGTGCTCTTTCCAGCAGAAGCATGCCAATAGAACAATTCCTAAAAACTATTCCAAGGAGCATCAGGGCTGTGAGATACTCCTTGAAAAAAGAACCGTATAGCCAAATGGTTTTGTTCATGGTATGTCTGACACTCTTTCTTGAAACTTCATGGGTTACATTAGCATCTTAAAGGCTCTGACAAGTTCTGCAGTAAGGAAGCCCATAAAGCACTGTTCCAGCCAACATTCCTCATGCTTTCATGACTACATGGCCCTATTAATGTCTATCAACAGTCTTTGAGAGATGCTATTGTAACAACTTAATATTAGCTGGATGTTGGTCTTGCCTGCACAGAGTGCAGCTCAGGGTTACTGAAGCATCTTCATCTTTTCTGGTCTTGTTTCTCAGATGAACCAGTGCATAGTTTTGTTGTTGTTGTCATTATTGTTTTGAGAGATTGTTTAAGGATCCAGTGAGGAATCTGTCCAGCCTGCCCCATAGAATAGTTTTGCACTGTGTCTTCTTTTTTGCCATGCAAATGGGTAAAGAACTTGTGCTGAGCATTCTTTCTGGGCCATCAAATATATCAATGCACAGGTCAGCTGGGCCATCCCGGCCCCTCACAGGTTGAAGTAAACTTGTTCAAGCTCCCACCCTATGATGTCTGCAAAGCCCCAGGAAAGGTTGCTTCACCCATGGTTCTGTGTTCACACGCACTGTCTCTTTTCACCCTGATGCAAAACTTATTCCTTACATTGTTTTCCATGAAAAACAAAACAAAGTGACCAAAAACCAAACTGCCCATAGCAGGCACCCATGAGGGTGAGGATATGACCAGGCTTGAGTAGGGCAGGAGAGTGCTTGCCAAAGGCCAAATATGTACTAAACACCAGCACTTCCTCACAACCCTCTGAGCAAGGAGGGCAGCGATAAGGATCACAGAGCGCAAGGAAGCTCCGAGGAGGGATGCTCAGCCTCAGCCGGGGAAGCTAGAAGAGCTTTCTAGAATGTGACCTTCATTCCACTCCAGTTGCAATGGAAATGGGAGGTTTAATTGTGCCTTTAGGAAAGGGGTTTGAGGACGAGCACCTGGGTGGAAGAAAATGGCCCAGGAAAATAAGCCCTCGTGGGCTTTATTTTCCTCCAAAGAGAAATCCCGGGGATGTTTGTGCAGAGACATCCATGAGTCAGCACTTGGAAAATCTGTTCCAGCCCCACGTCCCCGCTGACTCATTGCATGCTTGCCAACTGGCCTCTCCCCTTCCCTCCCTCCCTCCAGCCCACCATCCTGTCGCTACCTCTTGCTCAGCAGTTTGCACCCTGAGAAAACTCCCCGGAGCACTCTTCACATGGAGCCTCTGAGACAAGCAATGATGTCAATTCCTCTGTTTCCTTTCCTCTTGCCACTTCCCAAACTTTTCCTCTGTCCCGGCTGTGTGTTTAGCACTCAGTGAAAAAGAGCAATTTAACAATGTTCTGGAATGAAAAAGAAGAAAGACAGACCAGACAGGATTAATCCCAAACCAAGAATTTGAAGCCACAGGACACCCCAGAGGTCCAGATGTGGCATTAAGACCCTAAAATTTGCATGGACCTGGTCAGAAAACGAAACAATAAAACTAGATTTTTCCAGAGCATCTTCAGTTGGCCATTGACCCTCACAACATCCTGGGATGGGGTTTGCTAATCCTGAACAAGCGTGGAAAATAAAATACATCCGCGTTTCTCCATCTCCCTTTTACAGATAAATTTAGATACATAAAAGCTCAACTGAGATATAAAAGTTTATGAAAATCATTCGAAAGCTTTTCATGCATTCACTTACTCACGAAATATTTATACGGTGCCAAATATTTGTTCCAAGCACCATAACTCCTCGTAATGTTCTTGTTCATCTTTGTGTCACTCCGGGCCTGGGTTGGGGACTCTAGGAGAAGGAGGGTCACATGGCAATCACCAGTAATGATTCTGAGTGTCAAACGCTACTTTCACTCTACATAACTGGCTTTTCTCTTGAAGTAGTGCTGGGGAAGATGAGACACTGCACCTCATTCACACAAACCTCAAAACCTGGGACAATGATGGGTCAAGAGGCCCCACCCATATTCTCTCTGAGCTTCCTTTTCCCCTTCAACGATGCTCTTACTCTCACTCATACATAGTACCCCCATGGCCCCAGAGCCCACCGTGTGCTCTTGTAACCCAAACATGGATACAAAAAGCTTCTGGAAAGTTCTATCAGAACTGGAACAAGTTAGAATTTTAACCGTATTTTGCTAATCACTAAAGGAGAGCAGCAGGAGATAGAAGATGCCAGAAGCATAAATGCAGCCCAGCAGTCAGAGCACTGCTCTCTGCCCCCGTTCCCTTGGCCTCCCGTTCCCTGGCCACTCCTCACTCGGGTATCAGGGAGCTGCATCCTGGCACCAGCCCGGAGTTACCCCGCCTGAGTCCCTTGCTTCCCGGCTCCCCGCCTGGTCTCGTGATTTCGGGAGTCCACCGCCCGGAGCTGGTGTCCTGTTTCTGTTCATGGATATATTAGTTTCCTATTGCTGATGTGATGCATCACCACAAAGCAGCACAGATTTATTGTCTTGGAATTCTGGAGGTCAGAGTTCATTACAAGTCCTACGGGGTTTAAAATCGAGGTGTCAGCAGACCCGTGCTGCTTCTGGTGGCTCTAGGGGGGAGTTTGGTCCTTTTTTCCAGCTACTCAAGGCCACCCGCCTTCTTGGACTCAAGGCTGTATCACTCCAACCGCTGCTTCTGCGTCCCACCTCCTCCTTCCCTGACACTGACCTTCCTGCCCCCCTCTTACAAGGACCCTTGTGATGACATCGCATCCACCGGGATGACCCAGGACCCTCTCCCCAGCTCGAGAGCCTTGGCTTAATCACATCTGCAGATTCCCTTTTGCTGTGTGCGGCAGCACAGTCACAGGTTTTAGGAATCAGGA
Source organism: Mirza zaza (assembly GCA_008750895.1). Classification (NCBI taxonomy): domain Eukaryota; kingdom Metazoa; phylum Chordata; class Mammalia; order Primates; family Cheirogaleidae; genus Mirza; species Mirza zaza. The sequence continues at coordinate 75,309 of VSMD01078871.1, forward strand.
CAGAGACATCCTGGTGGAGGGGGTCACTGTTCTTCGGACCACGGGGGACAGTGTCTAAAAGGAGATACCCTTTGTGCCACTGGAAGGCCCTCGTCCTGCTTCCTGCCCTCAGCCACACACACGGACCTTGTGCTGCCATCTGTGTTCTTCTGCCTGCTCCCCAGCACGTCCCGGAGCTGAACGTCCTGAACCCTTGCACTTGGGTGAAGTCAGGGGACTGCTCTGGCCAGTGAGTTGTAAGCAAAATAATACGTGCCACTTCCTTGTCGGAGGATGGCGTTGCCAGTGGAGACCTCCTAGGGCTCTCTGCTTCCCCCTGCCTGGTGCTCACACAACCAGAGCCCCCTGAGGCCCATGGTAGATACCCAGTGGGGGGTCACCCTTCCTGATTAAATACACGATTTCCGGTGAAATTGGAGTTTCAAATAAACATGTGACTTCAAATATTGCATGGGACATACTCATACCGAAAAAAAAAAATATTCATTGTTTATCTGAAACTCAAATTTAACAGAGCATCCTATTTTAGTTTGCTCAGTCTGGCAGCCCTGCCTGTTCAGGCGCTGAGATCCGGGCATTACTTGTCACCACAACAGAACCTAACCTTCCTGACTGCTCCCGGCCACTTGCTTAAGTGACCATCAGAACTGCAGTGACCAACAGCAAGTTAATTCACCCACCCACGTGAGCAAGGAGTGTCCGAGCCTAACTATAAGCTCAAGGATGCATCTTTAACCTCAGCACCCGCCACAGCCTTGACTAGCAACAGACCAGGCAGGTCTAGACGCCTGCAAAGCACTTACCCACGTTTATGTCCAGCCACTAAGTTCAAATGACAATGCTCTTTCCTCACTTTGCAGAAGAAGAAGGGTGGCGATATGGACATTCTCAGCATCAAGTACTTCTCCCAGGATTTTTATTTAAACCTTTGGTGCCCACTACTGCTTGGCAATGCTAAGAATCACTTAGAAGATGAAATGTGGTTTAGCACAACATGATATATTTTGTCAGTTTCTGTTTAATGTATTAGTATTTCACGGTGTGTGCAAAGAAGCCCTGGAATCGTGTTTTAAATTAGGAAGTGCTTTTACGGCCACTGTGTGGCTAGCCCTGACGGTGACCACACGTGTTGTGAAGCACCTTTGAAAGCCACCAGAATTGCATCTGACAGCCAACCAATTGAAGTGGATTTGCAGCAATTGCAGCAAAAACAAAGGCAGCAAAGCCGTGGATTTGTAAGCGAAGTTAAAGACCGGTGACAATCGCGTGTTTGGACGTGTGCTTACCTGGAACCCGCAGAGATTGGAGAGAAGCCTCGGCGCAGGTTCTTACACACACGGCGGAGCTGCCCGTGCCCATCTCTACGAGCCACTCCTTCAAGCCACCTGTGGCGGTTCCCATTCCTGACAAACACACCAGTTACTGACGCGCGAGAACATGTGACGCGAGAGGCAGAAATTGTTGAAGATGTAACGCCCGGGCAGCCGGCGCAGGGGAGCAAACGTCACCTTGCAGAACGCAGCGGCGCCATCCACGCGGGGCTGCCAGTTGTGTTTTGTTTTGTGTTTTGTCCTGAAGCTGTAAATAGAAAAATCTGGATCGCACAGGCTCCCGCAGTTCCCGCCACCCCTTCTTTAGTCGAGAACAGACTGTCAGGCCAGAACACGGCAGTTCGGTTGACACCTTCCAGCAGACTTAGAAGAGCAAACGATCCCGGATCCAACAGGTGCGAGGGGAGTTGCAGAGTTGCCAATTCCCTCCGTTCTTTTTGAAAACTTTCGGCAGATTCTGATGTCCAGATGTTTGTAGGGAAATGCGGACCGTCAGAAAAGAGATGACACGGGACGCTTTAAGTCTTACCTCTTGCATTCCCACGCTGGCCTCAGAGGCCTTAAAATGCGACATCACCCACAGAAGCCGAGCGCTGCTACTGCCTGACTCGCCTGCCCTGAAGGAGCTTGTCATCCGTCTGAAAGGATGAGAGGAACACACGAGAAGGGACGGCAGAATGACAGCACCCAAAGAGCGTGCCTGAGTGGGGGGTAGTGGGAGAGAACAAACTCCGCAGACATTTAAGCATCAGAGAAATCGATGAGACTGGCACAGGAAGATGCAGCTTCACAAAAGAGGGAAGGCTTTATTTGGCCTTGGATGAGGCCAAGGACTAGCAGAGACAGAGCAGAGCAGAGCAGAGGTGCACCAGGTGACAGTCTACACAGGCGCCAGGCGGTGAGAGCTAAGCACAGCAGCCCCGGTGTGGTGTTCACTGTCAAAAAGCCAAGGAGAATAGAGCCTTAGAGTTGAAGGAATCATGCAGTCCATGTTTATCAACCTTATTTATAAAAATAGCATCAGCTATTACATGCAGAGACCTACTATGCGCCGGGCGCCCTGCTAAATGCTTTGCAAACAGTGCCTTTGCAAACAGTACCTGATCCTTTGCAGTAAGTCTGCACAAAATGTCTTGCTGTTCCCATTGCAGACATCATTTCCCGGCTGTGGGGGTTTCCGTGCCCTGCTGACCGATGCCCGAGAGCAAGAGTCTGTCCTCACATGGGCAGCAGCTGGTTCTTTCGTTGGATGCTTCTCTCCAGGTAAGTCAATGTTCCGTCTTTCTTTGGCCATGGAGCAGGCAGGGAAGGCGAGGGAACGTGGATTCAGACAGACTGAGTTTGAATCCCAGCCTTCCTAGCTGTGCAACTTGGGAGAAGTGTTTGCATTGATGTCCTAAGTCTCAATTTCACCGTTCTTGAAATGGACTTGCTGCTTCGTAATTGATAGGTGCTATGACAGTTCAATGAGCTGGTGCATGTAGGACTGGGACATGTAAAAAGTTAGTAATTAATATTCGACTCTTGCATCACTCTATGCAGCTAACCATGATAAATTCAATCCTACTTCCAGGGACATCTCTTCAAGGCAGATAAAATGACAATAGCCTTCCTGTCCAGGAATCTACCAAGAAAGCCCATGACTTATTACAGGCCTCCCTGAACTGGCTCTTGGTAATCACCTCTTCTCTTTCCATATGTCACCAGCATTTTGTTAAATGATTCCTCCCAGAATTTTTCCAGACACTTAAATCAAGTCTACTTGTCTGACTTCTTCTTCTAGGACGTGAGAACATGTGCTCACCTCCGGCCTGCTATGGTCTGTTCTCCATGATATTTTCAAACGTCAATGTCAAGCGTAGCTGTCATTTCCATTAGTTCCCGGGATGCAAGAGACATGGAACTGAGTGTCTTAATCCATTTGCAGTCGGCACTGGATTCCAAGGCAAATCCCACGTGGAGATCCATAATGGTTGGCCAGAGCCTTGCTACCCAAAGTGCAGTCCACGAACCAGCTGCCTTACCATTCCTGGGACCTTAACAGGAAGGCAGAAATGTCCTGGCCCATCCCTTCCCTCCCCTTCCCACCACAGTGCCCACCCCAGACCTACTGATTCAGAATCTGTGTTTTAGAAAGATCCCCAGGTGTGTGTGCATTATAGATTGAGAAGCACTGAAGTAGAGCAATAGTCCTTACACCTGACTGCACTTTAGAATTAGCTGGGGAATTTTCAAAAATTTCCCATGCCTGGCCCCTATCCCTAAAGAATCTGATTTAAGTCATTTGGAGCAGTGCCCAGGTGTGGGTATTTTTTAAATGTTGACCCAGTGATTCTAGGGTGCAACCTGGGTGTGGTTCCCCCCAAACCAGAGCTCTTCCACTCAGACGAGCTTGGCCCCACATGGCAGGGCCACATGGGGCCTGCGGTGGGAGGTCACATGTGGAGAAAGAAGTGCCCCGGAAACCGGGGACCTAGAGTGGCTTGATGAACACATCCTCCTAAACGAGCATAAGTTTACACGGTCTCATTACAGTACAGTCACATGCTGTGTTTATAACGGCAGACTTGCCAAAAAATGGGCGTCAGTAAAACAAATCGTATTGTCACAATGGTTATTATTATTGTAACAAAACTTTAACATTTCTCACCCCTCTGCCAATGCAATCACAATGCATAATGCATTTGAGATTACTTCCAGCTGTCTCCTACTCTATGAATGGGGACATTTCTGCACACAGCATTCAGACGCTGTGCACGTTTGTATAATAAGCAGCCATCTTCCCATTCATGGGTAGGGGGCTCAAAACCAGGGGTGGCCGCTGGGTGGCTGCCACGGATGACCTCAAACTTGGAAGGGGCCCTTCCTCCTTAGCCCGATAGGTCCATGCTGTTGGGCGGTAAGTAAGGCATGAGCTAAGGAAGAAAAGATCTCAAATCTGAAGACGTCATTTCAAGGTCTTCTTATGCCCCCCAGGCCCTAGCTAAGCTTGGTAAGCTGTGTGCCCTTATCTGTAATGCAGACACACCTGTCCTCACTATGTGGAGTGATTCTTGTGAGGTTCAAATCAAACCGTACTTTAAAAATCAGTTGGCTAACAGCAGAAAACTCTATTAATGTAAAGAATTGTTACTAAATGCTGTGTTAGTAGTAATGGTAGTAACAATAGCAGTATTGCCATCACAAAGAGAAGGGGAAGAATCTATCTCCAAAACCCTTAATCTCTTCTATTTTCTTTGTGAAAAGAAGAATGATGGATGGATGAATGGAAGGAAGGAACAATTGATGGAAGAATGATGGATGGATGAATGGAAGGAAGGATTAATGGATGGATGGCTAGATGGTTGGGTAAAAGGTGGATGAGCAGATGGGGGAGATGGGTAGATAGATGAGTGGGGAGGGCAAGTGGATGGTTAGATGGGTAGATGGGTAGATAGAAGGTGGATGAGTAGATGGACAGACAGGGGAGATGGGTAGATAGATGAGTGAGGAGGGCAAGTGGATGGATAGATGAGTGAATGGGAGGATGAATGAGTAGATGGTTGGGTGGGAGGGTGGGTGGGTGGATGGGTGGTGGGATGACGATTGGGTGAAGAAATGGATGGGTGTAGGGAGAGAGGGAAGGGCGGATGCCATATAGCCTTGACTCACAGCCCACCTCCCTGCTTACTGTTTGGCTCCTCATATCTCTAAGTCAATCATTCGAATGCCTTCCTGGGTAAGTACCACCATTTTGGTCTGGCCTACAAGGACCTTGTTGTCTGTCCAAAGCTGTCCTTTCCATCCTCTCTGTTGTCCATCCTCCATGCTTTCCTTCATCCCACAGCCTGTGCCTTTGCACCCTTATTCCTTGGCTGTTACTGTTCGTGATGCTGAGTGCCATGCTCCACCCAGGGGCTGAGGCCAGCTCACACTACTGCTGTTTAGGGGCCTTCCCTCGTTCAGTCAGTCCAAAGGAGCTCCTCCCTCCTCTGCCTTCACAGCCCCTATCTGTCTCTGTCTTACAGAACATACACCTTGCTACACAAATTTGGGGAGAGGAGAAGAACTAGTACTTATTAAGCATCTGCCTGGGCACCCTTGTGTGATCCTGATGACAGTTCTGTTGGGATATGTGACTGTCCTTGCTTTACCCAAGAAGTGACACAGGCTCAAAGAGGTTGGCCACCTGAGCGAGGTCTATCGGTGGTGGAATTATAATTAGAACCCAGGTCTTCCGACTCCATGTGTCCAACATTCTCTCCACTCTCGGCGTCAGGAGTGGCCTGAAGTCCTGGAGGCCGCTGCCTGTGTTGTAGCTGACTTATCTATAAAATGGAGGTAATTGTAGGAAGGGGCTACTAATCTTGAGAAGACTAACTGGCCAATAAATGTTATTTATTAGCGTTCACATTACCCTTATGCATGTTGCACGTCTACCTGCACAGCGCCCTTCGTAAGCTAAGCCCCCAGTGGGAGCTAAGCATTATCACTTTAGAAATTAAAGTCAAAGCCCTAGGATTTGATCCTGTTGGGACTACTAGCTGGTCAGCTAATTAAAAAGCCCATTAAAGTAGAAAGTCCTATATACCTTAAGACCTTCATTTTAATTTAAAATATATAATGTATTTTGACTTGCCAAACTTTTGCTTTTGGATCCATGCCTTTTCTTTGGGTGGGGTGGAGCCCGTGATCTCGTTTTCACGGATAACATCTATAATGCAACCTCTGACTTCCAGTCTCGGTTTCTTTCAAGTGAAGTTAGAACATGAATATACATGCCAAGTAACCAGTACTCAAAATACGTCCAGATTTTTCTTATTACCCACCCCCACCCCCAGCCTTTAGCATTCTCTGATCCACACCTGATTTGATGGCAGTTTCTGCAGTAGCTCTCCTTCTTTTGGAAGACTTCATCTTCAGTTTCATAAAACAACTTTCTTTTCATGCTGTTTCATAGGCTTCCATGAACTGTGTAGTATTTAATTAAAATCAGCTCATTATATATAGTGGGAACACCTGGCGCACAGATGACCAGGAACAAGCCAAGTGACTCTCGACAGGCAGACCACCTGGTGATCCAGGACACGTGTGGGCAGCCCTGGCCAGAGGTGGTCAGCATGCGCTGTGCAGCCTTGGGTTGCTTCCATGAGAACTGAGAGGTGGCAGCTAATCCACTGACTGCAGTGGAGAGCAGATCAGAGAGCATCTCCTATAATCGAATGGGGGGCAGTGGGAATAGCACTGGCTGCACACTTCTTTAATTCCACTAACAAACTGCAGTGTGGATAGCAGAGAGTAGAGGGAGATCTGCCTGGACCTGCTCTGGGTCTGTATCTCCTCCCCGCCACTTCCTAACTTTGTGGCCTTGAGCAAGCCATTTCCCCTTGGTTAAAATGAAGACACCACCAATCTTGCCAAGCTTTTGCTGGAGATTGAGTGGGATGGTACCGAGAAGGCTCTGAGCATCGTAGGTGCTCCACAAACAGAAGCTGATGCTACAATTTTAATCCTTGGGGTTTTTGATATCTCAGCTATCATTAAGTGGGTTGAAATAGACGCCTTAGTTCTCTCCCTCCCTCTGCACTAAGAATTCTCTGAGTACCCTTTTCAAAATTAGCATTTACAAAACCCTCAGATCCTCAAAAACCTGAGACTTACCACTTAACCTGTTTGCACTTGCAAATTGTTTTCCTTTGAATTTGTAAAAAAAAAAAAAAAAGCACATGTACACATATATTATTAGGACCTGCTACTATATACAAATGGAAGGTCAAACCCCACCTCACCCTCTCTGGTTTGAGGCAACACATTCCTATTTTAAGTGCAAATCCATAAGCCTCTTCTGTGAATTGCATTTGGTTTTTAAAGGAAGAAGAGTGCATAAGTCACGAGATCATTTACAGAAGCCACATCACAGAGACATTTTCTAATGCACATAACCGGATAATATGGTAATCAAACCAAATCGGTGGCAAAATGCTTTGAAACCTTAAATAAGATCCAAATCACAATTGTTCTAACATTTATGGTTTATAGAATTTCTTAGCCTAAGTCACATTGAAATGCATTCTCTTTGTTTTTCATTTTGGCAGACACAGGAGTGACTTGGGAGTTATCTTTTAAAAGATGTTCAATCGTAGCAAGTTGTAATAAAATATGCATAATATGTACTTAATAAAAAGTAATGCCTCTGCTATAAATTGCTTCATGGAGATATAGAAACATATTATAAACTATAAAATGCATACGAGAAATGGAATGAAACACAAGTTACCTTTATTGTCAGTTTTTATTTCTGAAATAGTCTAAAATTGAAGATAATGATTACTCATGGAAAAAAAAAAAAACTTCATCAAATGCAATATCAACATTGTTGGTGGCATTTTCTGACTCATGGGTGGATTTGTGGTCCTGGAGAGGTGCCTAGACATTGTAATTCACAAGAATTATAATTAACAAGGAAAAATTACTCATTTATTTACATTCCCATTCGAACACTAGATAAATTATTTGCTAAAAGCCCCTTAATGATCCCAAAGTACATAATTATCTAGTACACTGGTCCCACTTTCAGAGGATAGAAACTATAGCAAAATTGCTTTTTTCTCCCAAAACTGTTCTCTCACAACTCCTGCTAGACATTTCTTTTATAGTTTTTAAAAGTTATATTGTTTCTTTAATATCGAAATATTTTATGCAAAATATTTCATTTTTAAAAAAAATCCCTCTTGCTCTTGGGAGACTGTATGTGCAATTGTTAAAAGATATACTGCAGATTGCAATAAATTCTGAAATTAACACTGAATATATTTTCATATTATGTTTACATATGGGTAGGTTTTTTTTAGACTCCCTATCTTTTTTAGATTTATGAGATTCTCTACAATAAGATTTTGTGTGAGTATATTTAAATTTCATATGTGTGTATATATTTATACACACACAGAGCAAGATTACATACTTGCTTTAATTTCTCCCAATCTTAAAAACTCATAAAATATTTAAGCTGTTTCAGAACCAGAATAGAAATGCCTCAAACTGTTGTTTAAAATTATATCCAACCTTCACCCACCCATGCTAATGAATGGGGCGGGAAGGGGGGGGTTATGGGGCAAAGGTCACCAATGCGGGGCAGCTCAATGGTTAACCTCGCTCTTTGCCCACCCCCGCCCCTCCCCCTCCTCTGACCTTAACTACAGCTGCTTAGAACATGACTCACTGGTCTCTTTCCTCATCACCTGTCATCCCACTGATGAGACCTGCAGCCAGGGATAAAACGACCAAAGGGTGAGTAGAACAAATAATGTCTAAACTGTGGCAAACAGGTGGTGGGGGGGGTCAGTCGATTTAAAGTCTTCACTCATTCATTCAACAAGTCTTTATTGAGAACTTAGTGTGTGTGATGCGTTGGCTCGTGGCTGGGGCCACAACAGCGAACAAGTTGAACATTTTACCCGTTTGTATGGAGTCTACCGTATGGGAGGGGAGGCAGGTGCTAGAATACGTAACTGCAGAACCCGAAAGGCCACATGAGGAAAAACATGAGATGTGATAACAGGTACATCCGGAGGTCCTAGGGTAGTCTGGGGTGGGGCGGGGTGGTCAGGGACCATCGCCCCACAGGAAGCAGCCGTTCCGCCGAATAGAGCAGGTCTGGGGTAGGAGGAGAGGGGTCCAGACAACAGCAGTAGCGGGTCGTGTGGACACGACCGCACCTCTGCGTTTCAGCGCTTGCTCAGCCTGGTGCATGAAGAACAAACATTGACCCCAGAGCCACTGGAACATTCCAGATGGCAGATGACGGTAGCCGGACCGGAGTGAAGGCGCTGCAGCCAAAGCAAGGTGGAGAGAGTGGGGAAGAACTCGTTGCTCTAGAAACGGGCGCTCAGGTGTACATCAGCATCAGCGGCTGCGCTCGTAGCAGGGGAAAGGTTACAGGTACAACGTGCAAGCCGCCTCTTTCACATCGCGCGTGCTGCGGGCTGAACTGTCCCCACAAAATGTGTATGTTGAAGCCCTGATCCCCAGGGCCTCAGCCTGGGACCGTATTTATAGACAGGTCCTTTTAAGAGGTAATTAAGTTAAAATGAGGTCCTTAGGATGGAGGTTAATGCAATCTTCCCCATAAGGAAAGTGGGACACAGAGCGACACCAGGGGCAGGTGCACAGAGGGACGGCCGTGGGAAGGGGCAGCAAGAGGGTGGCCAGGAGACAGGCCTCAGGGGGAACCAGCCCCGCCAGCACCCTGGGTGTGGACATTTAGCCTCCAGAGCTGTGAGCAGATAAATGCCTCTTGTTTACGCCACCCGGCCTCGGGTATTTTGCTACAGCAGCCCCAGCGAGCAAACGCTCAGGACGACATCCAAACAGCCTCGTCAGAGTGAGACTCCAAGTGCGGAATAAGCAGCTGTGACGGGCACTTTCCACATTGGCGCCCACGGGGAAGGGCGGAACACCTGCTCCCTGTGACGGGGTCCCGTCAAGAATAAACAGCCGGGATTCCTTTGGTGGCCACTGAAAAAGTTACAAAGGTGTCCCGGTCACTGAATTAGAGAGAGAAACTACTCTAGCACTGTTATGGGTAAAATACTAATCAAGTACAGGAAGGCTTGGCATGGCCCCAAACATGGAGGAAGAGTCAAAGGCAAGGTAGAAAATCTTCCAGCATGGAAGTTTTACAGACATGCTCACGGGGCTAAACAAATGCAGGGAGGTGCCACCTGCCAGCAGTCTATACGGTGGACAAGGGGTAGTAAGAAATTGATACAAAAATATGTTCTTACTTTATATCCTTAGTCTATAAGCTTTTTCCTATTTACATTTTTTTTTTTTTTACTTCTCAAACATTTTTGGTAAAAACTAAAGCACAAACGCACACATTAGCCTAGGCCTGCACAGGGTCAGAATTATCAGTGTCACTGTCTGCCACCTCCCGTCCTGTCCCACTGGAAGATCCCCAGGGGCAGTAAGGCTGTCATCTCCCACGGTAACGACGCCTCCTCTGGGAACCTCCTAAAGGACCTGCCTGAGGCTCTTTTACAGTTAACTTTTTTTTTTTTTTTTTAATAAATGGAAGGAATACACTCTAACAATAAAAAGTATAGTGTGATCAATGCATAAGCCAGGAGCACAGTCATTTATTATCATGGTGAAGTATCCCACGCTGTTCATAACTGTATATGCTATGCGTTTGTGTGAACGCAGCGCAGTAGGGTTGTTTCCGCCGGCCCCACCGCCTCCGTGAGAGTGACGCGTGGCGCTACAGCGTCACCACGGCTGCAGCATCACCGGGCAGCGGGAATGTTTCAGCTCTGTTATAATCTTATGGGACCAACACCATATTTGAGGCCCGTCGTTGACCAAAACACGGTTACGTGGCGCGTGTCTGTATTTGCTTATGGTTCTTCTTCTAGGTGAAATCTACACAAAATGTAACAAATGAACCTTTTAAAACGTGTTAAAAAGCTTTATTGAAGTGTAATTAACGCACGCTCTGACAAGCCTCCATATACACTGTGCCCACACTCGTGAGACCCCGCACTCCAGACAACGGAGGATTCGTCACCCCAAAGACTCCACGTGCCACTTTGTGACTCTTCCTTCCCACCCTCCCCAGGCAACCGGGGATCTGCTTTTTGTCCCTATAGATTAGTCTTTATTTTCTAGAATTTTACATAAATGGAATCACAGGGTATACATTCTTGTTTTACTTGTTATTTTGTTTTTTGCACCCAACATAATTATTTTGAAATTCATCCAAATGGTGTATACTTATTTTATTGCTGAATATAGTCTTCCATTGCACAGATAAGGCACAGTTTTGCAGCTGTTGATAGACAGTCGGGGTATTTCCAGTTTGGGGTTGTTACATGTAAAGTTGCTGTGAATATCCACGTACAGGTTTTTAGATGGGTGTGTGCTTCCTTTTCTCGTGCGCAGAGACCTAGGAGTAGAATGACTGAATCATACAGCAGGGGGATGTTTAACTTTTTAAGAGACTGCCAAACTGTTTTCTTAAGTGGTTGCACCCCTTTACTTTCCTACCAGAATTGTGTGTGAGAACTGGTTGCTCCACATCTTTGATACCATTTCATTATCATCAGTCTTTTAAATTTCAGCTATTTGAATAGATGTGTTGTGGTATCTCATTTTGTTTTTAATTTTCATTTCCCTGATGACTGATGGTGGTCAGTGTCTCTTCATGTGTTCGTTTGCCATCTGTTTATCTTCTTTGGTGAAGTGTCTGTTCAAATCTGTTGTTTGTTTTTTATTGAGTTTTTTTGCTTTCTCATTGTTGAGTTTTGAAGAGTTCTTTGTGTATTCTGAACACAAATCCTTTATCAGATGATTTGAAAATAGTTTCTCCCAGACTGTGACTTGTCTTTTCATTTTCTTAGTAGTATTTTTAAAGGAGCACAAGGTTTGAATTTTGATTAATTTACTAATTTGGCTTTTTGTAAATCATGCTTTTGTTATTGTACCCAAGAAACATTTGCCTAATCCAAGGTCTGAAATGTTTTCTTCTAGACAGTTTATACAGTTTTAGGTTTTACATTTAGCTATGTGATCCTATTTGAGCTAGTTTTTGCTGTGGTACAAGGTAAGGATTGAAGATTAAAGTCCTTTTTTGTGTCTATGTGCACATGGATATCTAATTGTTCCAACATTAAACTTCCTGAACTATGTTGTTCCATTGATGGGTATTGTAATTTCTTTATAGCCTTATAGACCAGGTAGCTTTATAAATCTTGAGATCAGCTAATGTTTCCAACCAGCTTTATCCTTCTTTTCCAATGTTGTTTTGGCTATTCTGGGTCGTTTCCACTTCCGTATAAATTTTAGAATAAGCTTATCAATTTCCACAAATAAGCCTATTAAGATTTTGCTTTTTGTTAAATCTGAAGACCAGTCTGTGATTCTTAATAATGATGAGCCTTCCAAATTAGTTGGTTAGACCATTTACATTTAGATCATCAATGTGATTGATACGGTTAGGTTTCAACTAATAATACTGCTGTGAACTTTTTAATTGTCCTTCTATGTTTCCTTTTCCTCTTTTCTGCCTTCTTTTGGATTAATTGAATTTTTTATAATTCCATTGAGTCTCTTTGGCCTATTAGCTATACAATGCTTTGATTTTTACATTTTACTTTGGCATTCATATATTTTATTTTCATGCATGTCATCAGCACCACACTATATGGTTCTCATTTTTGTCAAGCATTCCATTGTCTTTTTAAAAAATATTAAATGATAAGAAAAATATATATTGACCTACATAAATAAGTAAGTACCCACAGTTTCCCCTGTTCTTTATTCCTTTGTGTAGCTCCAGACTTCCATCTCTTCCCACCTCTCTTCTCTTCTTTGGAGATTTCAGTTACCCGTATAGTAGGCTGCTCCTAGTCATCCCACAGCTCACTGATGTTCTGTTAGTCTTTTAAAAAATTCTTTTTTCTCTTTGTGTTTCATTTTGTATAGTTTCTATAGGTCTGTCTTCAAGCTCATCACTCATTTTTCCTAAACATAGACGTTAAATCTTATCCATTAATCCCATCCAGTGTATTTCTTTTATTTCAGAATATTTTGGGGGTACAAATATTTTGGTTACATGAATTGCTTTTGTAAAGTTCGAGCCAGTTATAAGTGTGTCCATCACTCAGGTAGTGTGAATTGTACCTGTTAGGAGTGAATTTACCGATCCCCTCCACCCCCCTCCCACCTGCTTGAATCCTCTTGAATTTTACTACCATATGTACACATCAGTGTTGATCAATCACTTCCAATACATGTGGTGTTTGTTTATCCATTCTTGCAATACTTCACTTAGGAGGGTGTCCTCCAGTTCCATCCAGGTTGTTACAAAAGGTATTAGTTCACCATTTTTTTTATGGTTGAGTAGGACCCCCATGGTATACATATACCACATTTTATTAATTCACTTATGTATTGATGGGCACTAGGACTATTTCCACATCTTTGTGATTATGAATTGTGCTGCTATGAACATTTGAGTGCAAGTGTCTTTTTTGTAAACTGTCTTTTTTTTTTTCCTTTAGGTAATACCCAGTAGTGGGATTGCTTGATCAAAAGGTATGTCTACTTTTAGTTCTTTGAGCTATCTCAATACTACTTTCCATAGAGGTTGTACTAGTTTGCAGTCCCACCAACAGTGTATAAGTGTTCCTTTCTCTCCATGACCACGACAGCATCTGTTGTTTGGGGATTTTTTGATAAAAGCCATTCCCACCGGAGTTGGGTGATATCTCATTGTGGTTTTGATTTGCATTTCCCTGATGATTACAGACATTGAACATTTTTTCATATGTTTATTGGCCATTAGTCTATCTTCTTTTGAAAAGCTTCTGTTTGTGTCTTTTGCCCAAGTTTTGATGGGATTGTTTGATGTTTTCTTGCTGATTTGCTTGAGTTCTTTATAGAGTCTGGTTATCAGCCCTTTATCAGATATGTATCATGCAAATATTTTCTCCCATTCTGTAGATTGCCTATTCCTTCTATTGATTTCTTCCTTGGCTGTGCAGAAGCTTTTTAATTTAATCAGGCCCCATTTGTTCATTTTTCTTGTTGCTGTGATTGCCTTTGAGGTATGATTCATAAATTTTTTGCCTAGGAAGATATCTATGAGTTTTTCCAAACTTTTCTTCCAGAATTCTTACAATTTCACATCTTAGGTTTAAGTCTGTTATCTACTGTGAGTTGATTTTTGTGAGAGGTGAAAGGTACAGATCCTGTTGCAGTCTTCTACATGTGGTTATCCAATTTTCCCAGCACCATTTATTGAATAGGGATTCTTTTCCCTAGTGTATGTTTTTGTCTGCTTTGTCAAAGATCAGATGGCAATATGAGAATGGTTTTACATCTGGGTTCTCTGTTCTGATCCATTGGTCTGTGTTTCTGTTCTTGTGTCAATCGCATGCTGTTTTGGTTCCTATAGCCTGTAGTATAGCTTGAAGTCTGGTAAGGAGATGCCTTCTAATTTGTTCTTTTTGCTTAAGGTTGCTTTGGCTATTTGTGGTCTCTTCTGGTTCTATATGAAGCATAGAATTATGTTTTCTAGATCTGCTAAACATGACGTTGGTATTTTAGTGGGGATTGCATTGAATCCGTAAATCACTTTGGGTAGGATTAGACGTTTTAACAATGTGGTTTCTGCCGATCCATGAGCATGGTATGCCAAAATGGTGCTTGTGAGTATGAATCAGTTGCTCCAGCTTTGCTTGAGTTGGAAAGTGCTACGTTTAGCTGTCATTGATCGATATTTGTGTGGAGGAGCCAGCTGCTGAGATGGTCTTTTGTGCCCATGGTAAGCTATGGTCCCCTTGGTGGGGCAAGCTTTAGAAGGGACCCTGTAGCTCCCAGGGGTTTGATTAATCTCTACTCTCCCTGAGGTGGGGGAGAAGCAAGACAAATTGTGGCTGGATTGAGGGAGCTAGAGAGGCTTTGCGAGGCCTTGGCAGGTCTCAGAGGTTGTTTATCCAGCCACAAGGGAGCCACTGGTATAAAGTTCAGGACAATCTCTCCAAGCCAGGTAGACTATTTCCGAGGGAGGGGCCTGATCGCTTGAGAGCTAATTCTTCAGGCCAGGCTCTTTCCACTCTTGTCCACTAGCTCAGTGTCTCTACAGGGTGGGGTGGGCACCCTCCTTATTTGCTACCTGTACGTCCATAGCACTATCCCATCGGATCAATTTGTGTGAGTTCTCTCACTGCCTGAGACTGACTCTCGAACTTCCCCTCAGTTTGTGTGTCTTGTCTGACCTACTGGAGTGTGTCTCTGTGGGACACTGGTGAGTTGGGGGGGATCCCCAGCTGAGAATGCCTGTTCCACCACAAGACCCTAAGGGGAGAGAGGTGGGCCTATGTGTCTGCAGGGGCTTCTTCCAGGGACATGCTCCTGCCTGGGAGAAGCCACCTCTCATGAGTTTCCTGGCTCAGGCTGCACTCCCTATTGTGGTGGGGGGAAGGGCTGCTGCTCCCATTCAACTGTGGATAAGGCATTTGGTTGTCATGGGAACCAGGGGCTATGCTCTGAGTGCCACACCCCTATCCAATATGGTGGTTCTCCAGCAGGGTGGGAGGTGGGCATGCTCACAGATCCCCCTTCCTCAGTGCCCCTCCACACTCTCTTATTGGATATGTCTGTGAGGGTTTCCTCACTATCCATGTCTGGGATGGAGATCTCTCCCCCACATCTCCCTGTACTGTTCTTGTGTCTGAGGGGAACCAGTTCTGGCCCACCTATCTATGCAGCTAACGTGTGACCCCACAAAATGCCTGTGGGCAGGAAGCTCACAAATCATGGCAGCCTTGCTCTTAGTGGCGGGCTCAGCCAGGAATGGACACCTGCTGTGGAGATGCAGCCATTTGTGTGCTACTCTCTTCAGAGTATTCTTGTGGTTATAAATGGTGGAGAAGGGCCGCAGCTACCCGCTGGCCCAAGGGCTAAAATTACTCTCTCTAATGCCGAGACTGGAGGGGTTGGAGAGGAGGAATTGTCCAGCTGTAAGATAGCTGGCACTCCAATCTGTCCTAGTACTCTCTTGAAAAGTATCCCTTGTCCCAGATGTCTCTGTTGTCTCTCCCGGTGATCCATACCTGAGCTGCAACTGCTCTCCGCTTTCCTCAATCCAGCATTCCACCTTCCAGCTGGGATGATCCCAAAAGTGGTGTCTCTAGTTGGCCATCATGGCTCCCCTGATCCTCCATTGTTTACTCCTCCATTTTTTATTTCCCACATTGTAGTTTTTAGCTTTTATTTCTAGAGTTCAGTCATTTTATATTTCCATGTCTCTACTGAACTCTCTGGCCATATGAAGTATAATTATAATAATTATTTTAACGCTCTTTCTGCTACTACTATCTGTGTCAATTCTCAGCCAATTACCATTGATTGACTTTTCTTCTCATTATGGGTGGTCTATTCCTGCTTCTTTGCATATCTGGTAATCTTTGATTGGATGCCAGACATTGTAAATTTTATCTTTGTTGGTGCTGGGTTACTTTTGTATTCTCATAAATATTCTCGAGCTTTTTCCTGAATGCAGTTGAGTTACTTCAGTACAATTCGAACCTTTAAAGTGCTACTTTTAGATTTGCAATGTGGGATCAGAACAGTGCTCAGTGCTACTCTCCACTACTGAGGCAAGACCCCTTCTGAGTATTCTACTCACCACCCTGTAAATTACAGGGTTTGTCAGTCTGGCTAGTGAAAACAGGTACTATTCCCAGACCCACATGAGTCCCAAACACTTTCACCTCTAATCCAGTCAAGTGGCCTGTTTCCTGGCTTCAAGGAGTTGCACCACTCATGTGCTGATTAATGTTCGGTTAAACACTTGAGGGAGACTCCCTGCTTATCCTCATAGTCTTCTTTCTGTACATCCTTCTTCTCTCCAGTACTCCATTCTAAAAACTGCAGTCATCTTCATCTCCCCAGACCCTCATCTTTGTCTCCTACTCAAAATACCTGCCAAGCTTGTCCTGGGCTCCTCTTCCCTGCACTGTGGCCCCAAAACTATCCCAAAATGGTGACCTGAGACAATAACCAGGCTCACCTCATTATTTCCTGTCCCTCATCCTTCATTGCCTCTTGTCCGGTGCCTGTTAACCTGTAGTTTTACATGTTTTGCCCATGTATTGCTTGTTTCAGGTGAGAGGATAAATCTGGTCCTTGTCATTCCATCTTGGAAGTGAAAGTTTGAAATGTGCAAGTTATAAATGCACCATTTGTAAACTTTTGACAAATGTCTTGACTTGTGAAACGCAAACTCCTGTTAAGTTGTAGAACATCACCATCTACCCAGAAAGTTCCCTTGTGTTCTTCCCAGTCAAACCAACCCTTCCCCAGTCCCTTTCCCAGTGGGAAATCCCTACTCTGAATTTCTCCATCACAGATTACTTTTTCCTATTCTAGAACTTCACATAAATGAACTACATAGTATATACTGTCATTTCTTTTACTCAGAACAATGTTTTCTGGATTCATCCATGTCTTTGTTTCAATAGCTCATTTGTTTTTATTACTGAGTGGTATCTTACTGCATGAATCTACCCAGTTTGTGTATTCATTTTTGTGTTGATGGACACCTGGGATGTTTCCAATTGGGGAAAGGCTATTATGAACAAAGCTTCTACAAAAGTCTTCTTATACAGGAATTTTTGTGGACATGTGTTTTCATTTCTCCTAAGTAAATACTTAAGAGTAGAATGGTTAGATCATAAAGAAGATATATATTTAGTTTTAAAGGAAATTATTAGCTTTTTTCCCCCTAAACAATAGTTGTACCATTTTATATTCCCAACAAAAATATGAGAGAGTTTTAGTTGTTCCTCATCCTTGATAACATTTGGTAGTTATCAATCTTTTTAATTGAAGCATCCTAGTCAGTGTGTTGCAGTCTCTCCTTGTGGTTTTAATTGCATTTCCCTAATGACTAACGATGTGGAGAGCTTTTTCATGTGCTTATTGGCCATTCGCATAGCTTCCTTTGTGAAGTGTCTGCTCAAATCTTTTGCCCATATTGTGGTCACTTTTCATTTTCACAGTTCCCTGAAAATCTTGAGATGAAAAACAGTAGCTGGATTGAACGATGATCTAGACACACGCGTGGAATTTTGCTCAAGAAATTGCTGCTGCATCCACAGGGTTGGAGCAAGAAACAAGTTCTATTTATTGTATTTGCAAAAGATTGCTTGTCATTCTGCAGATGGCCATAGTGCACATTTTTAAACTATTTTATTCTGGAAATTATCAAACCTATACAAAAGTAGAAAGAATAGTAGAATGAATCCCCATGTCAGTATTATTCAGTTTTATTAATTATGAACATTTTTCTGATTGTGTTTTATTTACCACCCACATCTTTGTTTTTTGCTGGAATATTTTTTTTTTTTTGAGACAGAGTCTCACTTTATTGCCCAGGCTAGAGTGAGTGCCATGGCATCAGCCTAGCTCACAGCAACCTCAAACTCCTGGGCTCAAGCGATCCTGCTGCCTCAGCCTCCCAAGTAACTGGGACTACAGGCATGCACCACCATGCCCGGCTAATTTTTTTCTATATATATTAGTTGGCCAATTAATTTCTTTCCGTTTATAGTAGAGACGGGGTCTCACTCTTGCTCAGGCTGGTCTCAAACTCCTGAGCTCAAATGATCCGCCCACCTCGGCCTCCCAGAGAGCTAGGATTACAGGCT
>VSMD01078874.1:0-99510 GCA_008750895.1 Mirza zaza
TGAAACCAGTCTCTGGTGCCAAAAAGGTTAGGGACCTCTGCTCTAGATGATTAGATACAAGTACTATATCTAAAACATAGATTGTGAGGAGTAAGGGCTATAGAATCAAGCAGAGCTGTGCTCATATAAGGTCTTCTACAACTGATGTGGACATGTTTGATTTTATCATCAGGGCAGTGGGATACATTAAAGAGTTTTAAGCCTAAGCAAAGGGCTAATCAGATTTGTATTTGGAAAGTCTGGTTTGGAGGGGGTGGGTTAGGTGGTGGTTGCCAAGGTCCCAGTGTGAGTTGGTTGTCCTGGATGAGGGGAGGAACCGGAACAAATAAGCAAGGGTAAGCCAGGAGGTAGACTCAGCCGGACCTGGAATTTGACTGGACACAGAGAGCAATGCAGAAGAAGGCACATGTGGCAACATGGTTAGAGCCTAGGCTCTGGAGTCAGACAATAAAAGCCTGCCTGACTCCTGGCACCACTTCTGAGTTTTGTGCCTCTACACAAGTAAACCTTCAGGCCCTTCTTCTATGAAATGGGAATAGTAACAACAGTTGCTTCATAGGGCTGATATAAGAATTTGATAAAGTAATGCATGTATGTGCTCAAGAGCTATTTTTAATATTGTGGAATGGAAACTGTGCAATTCTTTTTCCAGTTTGTAGGCTCAACCGTTCTCAGGAAAACATACCACCATTTTCATAATGTTCTACATTAGCCATATCATGAGCATGAGGGGAGAAGTGAGCCACAGTGCCTGGTGTGGACAAAATCACCTTCCTTTAAGAATTCTGTCTCAACAAGGCTTGACTTTTTCTAGATGTGCTAACCATTGTGCAAAAAGGGCAGTTATTGAAACCTTAAAATCTGTATCCCCATCATATGCCGAAATAAAAAAAAATAATTAAAAAAAAAAAAGAAATCAATCAAGATCTCAATGATTTGAATTTACTCCACTTTTTAAACTTTATTTCTTGCTGTCACACACAGATTTAAATCCCACATGTTAAGAAAAGTTAATTCTAAACTTCTAGAAATGAAGAAACAACGTGTTGTTTAGCTTGAAGCTATGACAAAACCTATCTGTTTTAAATCCTTCATTTGCAAGCAAGATTTTCTCTCCTGTAGTTCTCTAAACCAAAGGCATTAAACTGCAGCTCTCTGGCAATAAATAAGTGAAACAAAATACAGATTCCTCCAAAGGCTATTTGGTAAAAATTATAAATAGAATCTTAATTATAAGTTGTGCTTATAGACAGTGACACAAAACAAACAAATTAATTTATTTAAACCAATTTTGGTTGCTAGAAAATTAGTGTATCTTTTCAATATTGATCATCTTTGTGTCAATAAATAGTCTGATGAGAAAAATTCCCATATGTGTGTAGAGGAAAAGTGTGGTAGGAACTGCTTCAATTCTGACCTACGTTTTGGATCTCCACTGACACAGCCCTGATGATCTGGTTCAGAACTACTGCCACAGCCTTGAAACAGATCTTTATGCTCCCAGATCCTAGGTTCTGCAATCCATGGTCCATACTAACCAAAGATTCCTCTAAAATGCAGGTCTTCTCAAATCACACTCCAGGTTAAAGCTCTTTGTGGAAAGCCTGACCTAACCAGGGAGGATGCACCCACTACCTAGCACAATGCACCAAACCCTTCACAGCTGGCCTCTGTCTATTACCCTCACCCCAAAGTCTTCCCGGAGAGGACTGTGCTGTACTTATCCACACCATGGACCATTCTGAGTCTGCTGTAAGTAAGATCCTCCTCTGGAATTTTCTCTCTGCTTTATAACTGAGAAAACTCTTATTTTCAACACCAAGCTTCAATATCTCATTTCCTAGATTTGATCAGCTGTATTTCCTTATTCATAAAATATTCCATGGATAAAAGGTACAATGAAGTTATCAATATCTTTAATGTGGTATTATTTTATCAATCATAACAATATGTGTTTATGAGAATTTTCAGTTTATGTATATAGGCACATTATGTATTCATTCTGTAGGTAGATTCCAGACATGCAGTTATGCCTGGCTAGATCTCTTATAATGGCTGTAAAGACACCCCCATCCCTACCTGTAGCCTGCAGGGTGGAAACTCTAGATTCAGAGGACTGATGCATTAACTCACTGGGCAAAGGGAGAGTTTGGGACCTGTTTTGGACTGAATTGTGTCCCCTCACATTTCATATATTGAAGCCCTCACTGCCAATGTGATGAGTTTTGGAGATAGGGACTTTAGAGAGATAATTAAGGTTAAATGAGGTCTTAAAGATGGAGCCCTAATCAATCGAAAGACTGGTGTCCTTAGAAGAAGAAAGGCACCAGAGATCTCCCTCCCTCCATGCAAGCACAGAGGAAAGGCCATGTGGGGACACAGTGAGAAGTTGATCACCTGCAAGCCAGAAAGAAAGCCCTTAACAGAAACCAGCCCTGCAGGCACCTTGATGTTAAATGTCTGGCCTCCAGTACTGTGAGAGAAAATAAATGTCTGTCATTCAAGCCATCCAGTCTTTGTGGTAGTTTGTTATGGTGGCCCTAGCAGAAGAATTCAGGACTTGTTCAACTTGCTGCCTATCTTCTCTTGACAAATCTTAGCTACTGCCATGATATCTAGCTGGAGCATGATTGCATCTGATTAAGAGGAAATCTGATTGTGCACTTCTCTTTCCAACTCCACTTTCAGTGACATCACAGTAGCAGCTTAAAATCAGTCATGAGAGCAGTATTTACACCATGGAGATGAGCAAACACTACACATCACCCTTTCACCCTGGAGAACTGGCTGTTAAAGCTTTACCAGAACTCCTTGTTCATTTGTCCCTTCTGGGTCTCTCACATTGGTTAAAGCCTCCTATTTGGTGCTATCATAATCCCATCTTCCTCCCCTTTGTAGTATTTACCTTAGTTGTAATTTGGTGTTCATTTCCTTGAGACAATGCATGCTTACTACTGATTACAGGTCCTAGCACAAAATGTTCAATCTATTCAAATTATTAAATGTCTATGTGATTATTTGACTGCTGTTTTTTCTTCCCCTCCACAAGCCTGTAAGTTCCACGAAGGTAGGACTACATTTCTCTTTATTCTCAGGGCCTGACACAGTACCTGACCTGTGGTGGATGAACAACTCAACTACATAGGCATAAAGGCACCAATGTAATCACCATTTTCTGCTGCTGCAAACAGCTCTCTGATCCAATCCAGTCCACACGCACCTCCTGTGCGAGTGAGGAAGTATGAACTTTGCATATTACCTGCAGAGGACGTGTAAGTGAGCGTCCTATTTGGCCACTTATAGTCCCATCACATCTGTGGTCATAAGCGTTTTCACCTGTCCCTATTGTTCAGTGAATTATTAATGTGAGGACAGGTTTCCTGAGAGACTAAGTAACCTTTAAAAATATTTAGTGAGTAGGAACAACAAATGTATCCTGAGGATTCATTCCTAGAAAATAGACTTAATTAGATACTTAACCATTCACTGAGATCCTCTCCCCTCTATATAATAATCTGCTTTGATTTGGTTACTATGGCTGTCCCCAAGAGTTTTTGTCTGAAGAAAATGCATTTTTCCCATTGTCAGTTCTGATGATGTCACTAAAAGAGAGTTATGAAATATTTTTAGCCCTCATTTTCTCAGTTGATTCATTAGTGGGAATGTGGCTTGAGTGTGGCTTCATTAAGTCTTTTCATTGATGGGAGTACATTCACATGAAAACCCAGCCTCCCAACACTGACTTTCATCCGTGACAGGCATGCAGTGCTCTCTGCTAGCAAGCCGGATCTGGCATCTTTAATAAGAACATCAGGGTGCTTGGCAGCCAGAGCTGCACAGTAGAGGCAGCATGCATGGACTTAAAGGTCAGTCCAGGAAAATGAAATTATTTTGTTTTTCAGTACTTTGTTTTGCAAGCAGGTGATTTGGAGTGTCTCAGATCTTACAGCACCAGGAAGCCAGTGTACACCTTTTAATAATGATGGTGGCCACCCATGGCACTGTATTCTTAATATAAATATATTGCTAACATGAGAGGCCTCCTGGGATTCTGGAAAGGGCATTTGATTAGAAGTCAGGAGACCTGGTCCTTCATTCTGTCCCTGCTATTAATAATAATGATAATAAAAACAGTTCACACTCCTTGAGTTCTTACATTGTGCCAGACACTTTGTTAAGTGATTTATAAATACGGGGAGGTTGAAGGAGTTGAAACCCTAACTCAGCTATGCAGATAGAATGTAATTTATTTGTTCTATGTTCTAGTCTTCCTGCTAAGCCTCATGCACTGGTGCCTAGGAAAAACACATTTAGTCCAACCTAAATTTAGTCAACTTTTAACCTGTGCTGTACAATAATGTAGCCACTAGCCACACATATTCCTATTTGAGCATTTTTAAAATTTGATTAATCTAAATTGACATAGGTTGTAAATATACAATACACATCATATTTTAATGACTTTGTGTGAAAAAAAGAACATAAATCTATTTAATAATGTTGACATTAATTACATGTTGAGATGATAATTTGATTATTTGGGTTAAAATATACAGATCAAATTAATTCCACTGCTTCTTTTACTTTTATTTAATGTAGCTACTAGAAAATTTAAAAATATATGTGTATCCCATCTGCTATTTTTATTGGATATCACAACTTTAAATAAATTCCTTCAGTAGTCTCTCTTGAAGGAAGTTCTCTGGGTCTTCTGGGATGACACTTGTCCATCTTCCACTCTTCCCCATATGGCGTCAGGCATGTGGGGAGCTGGGTTGATACATCTTCATGGTGACAAGAGACTTTTGGATCTTCAGACACACATTGCTTTTTAATTTTTAGTTTTGCTTCTTTTGATATCCCTTTTCCGACCTGGTTGCTGTTTGCCTTGATGGCAATTGAGGCTGAGGATAAAAACTTTCTGCCCCATTCCTAAAGTTTTCTAAATGTTTCTCTCTTCTTCCTTACTTTAAACTCTGCACTCTGGAGGGAAATAATTACCAGATGGGGGAATGGCTGTGCTTTTTCTGCATTTCTTGATTACATAAACCAGTGAGAGTCAGTGACCCGAATCTCCATCAAGTAAGGTTTTTAGCAGGCTCATTTTGATTTCTCACACTGAACCATGCCTCCGACTTAGTCTTAGTTGTAAAGTAATAGAAGCTAAAAGCTGGTTTTTCATTACTCTTTTGTCTTATCTATAACTTTGGTTCAATATTCAAGGAAGATATATGCAGTTTAATGAGCCCCGCAAGATCTGCACAGTGGCTGAAGCTTGTGGTTCTTTTAAATGTGGCTCAGGTCTCTGTCTCTATTTGGGTGGAAAACTGATGGGGTTTCTGGCTCTCTCAGCCCCCCTTTGGTACACACTGGCTGCAAACATTGACCCTCTGAAATATCACCATGGAGCTTACTGGCCCGGTGGTCCACTACTCAGCTCTGTTGATGGGTCCTCATCACCTTTTCTGGCAGGTATGTTGAAAGCCACTGGATCTTCCCTTGGTGTAAGGGACCCCTTGGGAATGAGGGAGACTTACGGAACTATGCGGAAGTCCTTCTGTGCAACCTCTCTGCCTTTTCTGATGCCGTGAAGCAGCTGTGCCCAGCCAGTGGTGTACACAGTAAGTCTCTCTGTGTTTCTCCTACCAGTGTAGCCAAGTGGTGATGGACTAGGTAGTATGGGGCAGTGGTTAAGAGCACAGCTCCAGAAACCAGATTTCTTGGATTGGTCCTGGCTTTGCCTCTGATCATGTGATCTATGGCATATTTATTAGCCTCTTTGCATCTTCATTTTCTTCTGAAAATTTGGACAATAACAGCAACTTTTTCCATAGGGTTATTGTGAGAATTAACTCAACAGATGTGTATAAAACATGAAAAGCTATGTTTGATATATTATAAGTGCTAAGAAAATGTTAGTGATCATAATTACAATGACGATAATCTTTATTTTTTTCCCATCATTGAACAGTAAACCTCATGTCCTAACTCCCTGCCTTAAAGTAGAAATGCTCGACTCTCATTTCTTTTACTAGATACAGATAAAGGGATTTAACAAATAACCTTTCTCCACAACACGTGGTTGCAATAAAACTCAATTTAAAGTAGGGAATGCAGGTGCTTGGGTTTTATATATGTTATAATATAACCCCCTTTAAACAAGCATTATCTAATTTAATATTTATAAGATTTTATAAGTTGAGCCCAAATATTTTAACTTGTATTTACCTTTTATAGTTCAGGAAGTAGAGAGTTTATTCATTCATTTATTCTTTAATTCACTCCACAGCTCTGATTCAGGGCTGCTAATGCTTGATGTCCTCAGTTATAGATAGGCCGTCAGGAACCAAATGGAAATGATCCTAGTTCTCAAATCTCACAGGAATTATAGTTAAATGGAATAAACCACATTAAGCAATAATTATACTACTTACTGTATGATTATAAATTATTAATAATACTTTGAATTATAACATATAATTCAAAGGAAAGAAATACTCACAGTATTATTAGAAAGTATAATAGTGGGTCCTGCTTTATATGGAAGTGGGTGTGGTCAGGGAAAGCCTTGCTAGGGAAATCTGAGAACTGAGCCAGGTGCAGCATTAGTTGGATGAAGAGAATTGGAGAGATGATTCCAAGTACAGGAACAGTGTATTTTGAGGCCCTAAGGCTCGGCACTTTTGAGGAAATGAAGGACAACACAGCATCTTGGCACACTGTGAACAAGGCAGGGAATGCAATGGTATAAAACTAGAGAGGAAATAACAGGTCAGATCATGCAGGAAATTGTAGTCTCTGGTAAGGAGTTTGAATTTATCCAAAGAACAGTGAGAAACCACTGAAGGATTTAAGCAAGAGAAATAGGATATGATGTATGTTTTATATCACCTCTCTAAATGCTAGTTCCTCCATCTGTAAACTAGAATTTTATTATTATAAAAGTGTATAATAATGTTAATGTCTTTGAAAGACGATCAAATAAGATAATGCATGAGTAATCACTCTGAAAGCTGTAAAGTGCTATATAGATATATTAATCTTGTCACTATGGCTACTGCTCAAAACTCTCTGACATCATTGGTATATGGTCTTCCATCAATGTGTTTAAAGCCTTTCATCTCTTGGCCCCATCTGACCAACACAAACACTTTTATAATGCTCTGCCCCAATATGTTATCTCTGGTCTTCTCCCCATTGTAGCACCTGTTCCTACATCTGGCCTACATTCATGAGGGACCATGGTTCATTTGAAATGTCTTCATTGTTTTCCTCCATCCATCCCAATCCAAGTCACATCCTTACTGGTATTTGTTCGGACTCTCTTGGTTGCAAGGGGACAGAAATACCTCACATTGGCTTGAATCATAAAAGGAATTTTTGAATTATATAAGTGAAAAGTCCATGGGGATGTCTAGCTCCTTCAGACATGATTGGGTCCAAGAACTCATGAAACCAAGTCAGAAATTTGTGTTTTGGTTTCCATCCCTCAGTTTCTCCCATGAATTGTCAAAATGATCATTTACAGTTCCAGCCTTCATCCTACCATCTGAGTTCCTCCATTGGAAAGAGGATTTCTCTTTCCCAAATGATTTAGCAAAATTCTCATGTTTTGTTTTATTGATGTAAATAAATGCATTATCCACTTTGAACAAACCTATGTATTAATAATTATGATTACCCAAACCCCAGATCAGAACTCACCCCATAGATTGGGGGTGCTAGATGGGGGTTGGTCCCCCTCCAAACCAAATGGACAAATTGGGATTAGGGGAAGTTTCTGACAACAAAAAAGAAATTGGGAAATTGATGCTGAGCAGGAAAAAAAAAAAAAAAAGAAAAGAAAAAATTCCACCCAGATATCCACCATAATGATACAACTCATGTCCTATGTCCTCCATGAGGTCTGCCTGTATGACTTCAGGCAATAATTATCTTTTTCCTTCCTGACTCTTCATACTTGATCTCTGGAGCATACATATGTGGCTCTTGATATTCCATTCTGCACTTTATTACAATCATAAAATTTTTATTGCTTGATTAGACCTTGGTGGTAATCTAGTCCTAGAGATGTGAAAGCCCAGAAGGAAAAATAATAAATTTTGGATTATTTTGGAAATATTTCTTAAGGACTTTTTGGGTTATTTCTGGAAGGAGGGGTGAAGGATACAAAAACTTTAAAAAAAATAACCCAGTACTCTTAAATCACAGAAATTTTCTATTATTTTTCTCATCCATAAAAATCTAAATGTGTCAATCATGACAATTTTATGAGCACACTAAGTAACGCATGGCGTAATTTTACATTTCTAAACCAACAGTATGTCTTTTGATCTGGAAAGTATGCATGCATTTCTTCTCTCATCTATATATGTATGTGTATTTATTTATTTAGTTTTTTGCCTTTTAAGTTTTCTAACCTTCTGATTTCACAGATGGAAAAAGAGTAACAAGATGTACACACCTGGTTGTTAGCACTCGCTCTAACATTGAATAATTCCAAGTGTCCCAGAAGCATATTTACCCCCTAAGCCTTGGTGTTCTCACCTGCAAAATAGAGCTAATGAGACTTATTCAATAGGGTGATTATAAAACTTAAATAAAATAGTACATATAAAATACCAAGAACAATTCCTGACATAGAGAAATCCATTTATTTATTATTGTTTTCACCAAGTATTTCCTTAAGGGCTTACTATGCAACCAGGTATTATTCTAGGCACTGGGGATGCATAGGTTTTATAAATAGCACAAAAATTTCTGCCCTCATGAAACTTAACCTGATTGTGAGAAGTTGACCAGTGAATAGTTTTTAAATTGTATTTTTATTTTTTCTATTTCTTATAAAGTTTTTAATTATTGTGGCTACATAATAGTTGTATATCTTTATAGGTTACACATGATGTTTTGATACAGGCATCCAATGTGAATTAATCAAATTAGAGTAATCAGGATATCCATAACCTCAGGCATTTATCATTTCTTTGTGTTAGGAGTATTTCAATTCTACTCTTTTAGATGTTTTAAAATATACTCTAACTTATTCTTGATTATACTTTGTGATGCTATTAAATTCTATTAATTCTATCTAATTATTTATCTATATTTTTGCACTTATTAATCATCCCCTCTTTATCCTTTCTCCCCGCTACCCTTCCCAACCTCTGGTAACCATCATTCTACTCTCTGTCTTCATGAGATCAATTGTTTTTATTCTTTAGCTCCCACATATAAGTGAGAACATGTGAGATTTTCCTTGCTGTGCTTGGCTTATTTTGTTGTCCAGTTCCATTCATATTGTTTTAAATGGCAGGATTTCATTCTTTTTGTGACTATATAGTATTCCATTGTGTATAAGTACTACAATCTCTTTATCAATTCAACTGTTGATTAACACTTAGGCCAGGGGGCCTCAAACTTTTTAAACAGGGGGCCAGTTCACTGTCCCTCAGACCTTTGGAGAGTTGCTGCTAAGCTGGATAGGCAGCGGCAGCAAAAACACCCGGAGGGCTGGATAAATGTTCTAGGTGGCCCTCATGTGGCCCACAGGCGGTAGTTTGAGAACGCCCAACTTAAGCAGATTCCAAATCTTGGCTATTGTGAATAGTGCTGTAATAAACATGGGAGTTATGGTATCTTTTCAATATACTGAATTCCCCTCCTGTAGATATATTCCCAGCAGGGGGATTGCTGGATCACGTGGTAGTTCTATTTTCAGTATTTTGAGGAGCCTCCATACTGTTCTCCACAGTGGTGGCACTAATTTACATTCCCACCAACAGTGTACAAGTTGTGTACAAGTTCCTGACTCTCTAACTCCTCACCAGCATTTGTTATTACCTGCCTTTTTGATAAAAACCATTTTAACTGGGGTGAGATGATACCTCATTGTAGTTTTGATTTGCATTTCTCTGAAGACTAGTGATGCTGAGCACTTTTTCATATACCTGTTGACCATTTGTATGTCTTCTTTTGAGAAATGTCTATTTAGATCCTTTGTCCATTTTTAATTAGATTATTTGTTTTTGTCCTATTAAGTTATTGAAGCTCCTTATATATGCTAGTTATTAATCCCTGGTTAGAGGGTTAGTTTATAAATATTTTTTCCCATTATATGGATGGTCTCTTTACTTTTTTGATTGTTTCCTTTGCTGTAAAGAAGTATTTTAGCATGTTGTATTCCAATTTGTCCAGTTTTGTTTTGGTTGCCTGTACTTTGGGAGTAATCTCAATTAATCCTTGCCCAGACCAATGTCCTGAAGCATTTTCCCAGTGTTTTTTTTTTTTTTTTCCAAAGTTTCTTGGTTTCGGTCTTAGATGTAAGCTTTTAATGCACTTTGATTTGATTTTTGTACATGGCAAGAGATAATTGTCTAGTTTCATTCTTCTGCATATGGATATCCAGTTTTCCCAGCACCATTTATTGAAGAGACTGTCTTTTTCCCCACTGCATGTTCTTGGCAACTTTGTTAAAGACAAGTTCACTATAGATGTGTGAATTTATTTCTGGATTTTCTATTCTGTTCCATTGGTCTATGTGTCTGTTTTTATGCCAGTGTCATGTTGTTTCAGTTACTCCAGTTTGTAGTATAATTTGAAGTCAAGTAATGTGATTCCTCCAGTTTTATTCTTTTTTGCTTAGCATGGCTTTAAGTATCCTTGGTGGTTCTGTCATTCCATATAAACTTTAGCTTTTTTTTTCTTATTTCTGTGAAGAATGTCATTGGTATTTTGATGGCAATTCCACTGAATCTGTAGATTGCTTTGAGTAGTATGGACATTTTAACAATATTGATTCTTCCAATCAATGAGCATGGAATATCTTTTCATTTGTTGTGTTCTATTCAATTTCATTCATCAATGTTTCTTTAATTTTCATTACAGAGATTGTTCACTTCTTTGGTTAAGTTTATTCCTAGGTATTTTATTTTATTTGTAGCTATTATAAATAGGATTACTTTCTTGGTTTCTTTTACAGACTGTTTACTATTGGCATATAGAAATGCTACTAATTTTTGTATATTGATTTTGTAGCCTGCAGCTTTAGTGAATTTATTTATCTCAAATAAATAAATGAATTTATTTATTTATCTTATATTAAGATATAAGATAATAACATCTGCAAACAAGAATAATTTGAATACTTGCTTTCCAATTTGGATATCCTTTATTTCTTTCTTTTGACTGATTGCTCTAGCTAGAACTTCCAATGCCATATTGAATGGTAGTGGTAAAACTGGAATCCTTTTCTTATTCTAGATTTAGAGGAAAGGCTTTCAGTTTTTCCTCATTCAGTATGGTACTAGCTATGGGTCTGCCATTTATTGCAGAGGTCATTTATCGCATTTATAGAGGTAAGTTCCTTCTATACCCAGGGTTTTGAGAGTTTTTATCATGAAGGGTTATTGAATTTTGTCAAATGCTTTATCAGCATCAGTTGAAATGGTCATATGGTTTTCGTCTTTCATTCTGTTGAGATATTACATTGATGAATTTGTGTACGTTGAACCATCCTTGCATCACTGAGATGAATCCCACTTGATCATGATGAATAATCTTTTTAATGTGTTGTTGAATTCGGTTTACTCATACTTTGTTGAGCATTTTTGCATCTGTTTTCATCAGAGATATTGGCCTATAGTTTTCTTGTTTTGGTGTGTCTTTTTCTGATTTTGGTACTAAAACCATGAATTTGAAAGTATTTCTTCCTCCTCAACATTTTGAAATAGTTTAAGTGGGATTGGTTTAGTTCTTCTTTGAATGCTTGGTAGAATTCAGCAGAGAAGCCATTGGGTGCTGGACTTTTCTTTGATAGGAGACATTTATTATTGCTTCTCTCTAGTTATTTGTTATTGGTTTATTCAGGTTTTGGATTTATTCCTGGTTCAGTCTTGGTAGGTTGTATGTGTCTAGGAATTTATTCATTTCTTCTGGGTTTTCTGATTTATTTGGCATATACTTGCTCATAGTAGTCTCATGATCCATTGGGTGTCTAAAATATCAGTTATAATGTCTATTTTTCTCATCTTTACTTTTGTGTGTGTGTATGTGTCTGGGCTCTTTCTCTTTTTTTCTTAGTCTGGCTAAAGGTGTGTCAATTTTGTTTAATTTTTCAAACAAATAACTTTGTTTTGTTGATCTTTTCTATCTTTATGTTTCAATTTCATTTATTTCTGCTCTGGTCCTTTTTCTCCACTTTTTTCCTACTAATTTTGGGTTTGGTTTGCTTTTGTTTTTCTTGTTCTTTGAAATGCATCCTTAGGTTGCTTATTTGAAGCTTTTCTTCTTTTTTGTTGTGGGCACTTATTGCTATAAATTTCCCTCTTATTACTGCTTTGCTGTATTCCACAGATTTTGACATGTGTTTTCATTTGTTTTGAGACATTTTTTTTATTTCCTTCTTAATCTCTTCATTGAACCACTGGTTATTCAGGAGAATTGTTTAATTTCCATGTGTTTGTGTATTTTCCAATGTTCTTCTTGTTATTGATTTATAGTTTTATTCCATTATATCACAGAAAATAATTGGTATGAATTCAATTTTTTTTAACTTTTAAAGACTTGTTTTGTGGCCTAACATATGATCTCTCTTTGAGAATGAACCATGGGTTGATGAGAAGAATGTGTACTCTAAAGCTATTGGATGAAACATTCTGTAAATATCTGTTAGGTCCATTTGGTCTATAGTACAGACTAAATCCAATGTTTCTTTGTTGATTTTCTGTCTGGATGATCTGTCCAATGCTGAAAGTGGAATGCCGAGGTGTGATTATTCTCTTGAGCTCTATCTCTGTCTTTAGCTCTGATAATATTTGCTGTATATATTTGGGTGCTCCAATGTTGGGTGCATATGTATTTAGAATTGTTATATCCTCTTGCTGAATTGACCCATTTATTATTATATAGTGACCCTTTTATGGTTTTTGTCTTGAAATCAATTTTATTTGATAGATGTATAGCTACTCTTGCTCTTTTTTAGTTTGCATTTGCATGGAATATCTTTTTCCATCCCTTTATTTTCAGTCTATAGGTGTCTTTATAGGTGAAGTGGGTTTCTTGCAGACAATATAAGTTGTCTCCTGGTTTTTTTTATTCATTGAGCCACTTCATGTCTTTTGATTGAAGAGTTTAGTTCATTCACATTCAGTATTATTATTGATAGATAAGGACTTAATCCTGCCATGTTGTTATTTGATTTCTGATTGTTTTGTAGTTCTCTATTTCTTCCTTCCTTCCTCTCTTCTTTGTTAAAAGTTGTAACATGTTTGTAAGCAGAGTTGTCATATGTTTAAAATAATTGGTTACAAAATGTCTTTTGCAAGCCTCATGGTAACCTCAAATCAAAAAACCTACAATAGATGCACAAAAAATAAAAAGCAAGAAATTAAATCACACTACCAGAGAAAAATCACTTTTCTTGACAAAACATTAAAACCAGGTAGTATGATCATTCAACTGATTTTTGGTTCTTCTGAACGTGCTTGCTTATGTGGATAGTTGTTAAATTGGTGTTTGCGCAGAGGAATAATCACTTGAGGTTTCTATTTAGCCATCTTGCTTCACCCTTCCTCCCCCATGAATGTTATTTTCTCAAAATTCTAGCACCATTTTTCCGACATCACATGGTTCATTAGTAGCTCCTAGGACTAGAACCTAGCATTAGGACCTAGTTTTACTGAAGCCCAGGCAAGTTTTACTGACAAGTAAAAGTCAGTGTTGGTTTTACAGGTATCTAAGTAAGGTGCTTGAAGGGTGTCATCATAATTTTGGGGTGGAGGGGCTCAAAGTTATAGAGAAAAACTAGTTGAGTTGAAAGGGCTGTGCCAAGATTTAGAGCACCCACCCTATAATTGTCATGTCTCCTTTACTCCTAGCTAACTGTGTGAGTCTTTTCTCTTCTCTAATTAGGATCTGCCATTCTAGGCCTCCATTTTCCTCAACTTTAAATGAGAGATTTGAACTAGACATATGCATATCTAACATTTATGTTTCTAATTACAAAACCTCTTTAAATATTCATGAGTTCATTCACGTATTCCTTTATTTAATAGTTAATTGAATTTCCTTCTCTATGAAGGGCATTTTGGTAGGCATTTGGAATACCAAAGAAGATAAAAAGCATGACTGCAACTTTCTTAGAGTACACATTTTAATTAAGGAGATGAGCAAGTATGTAATAAATAATAGTATAATGTGAAGAATGATATAGTATAAATTTAAGAAAAGTCTATTGTACTGATATAGAAACTGGGCTTAGTTACATTTGGAAGGATGGTGGGGAAAGACTTGAAGGAGATAACATTCAAATTTGGACTTCAATGGACATTGATGGATAAAATTTTGACAGATAAGAAATTAGGGACAGAGAATCTAGTAAAAACCACAAAAGTCTATGCCATCTTATAGTAATAGCTTAGTAGACTGGTTTAGTCAGATAATATTGTACTTTAAAATGAGTGACAGTCATCAAGTTAGAGATGTAAGGTGGAGTCTGACTATAGAGAATTTAGAGTATCAGATTTAGGAATTTGTACTTTGTCTAGTAGGCAGTGGTTAACTGTTGAAATATTTTTAGGTAGAGAAGCAACATGTTTAATCTTCTACTTTGAAGAAGTAGAATTCTGATGGTGAATTTGTTGATAAATTGCAGGACATTCAAATGGAAGTCCAATGAGAAAGCAATAAATGTCTCAAGTAGGGCAGTGAGAATTAAAATGAAGAAGTGAGGTAGGTAGTGATACAACTAAGAACAACTATGATAGGCTTTAGTAACCAATTGGGTATAAAGGCAAAGGATTGGGAAAAGCTGGAAATAAGTATGTTAGTTCCAGCTTAGGAAACTCGATATCATTAATCAAGTAGAGAGGAGCCAATTTTGCAAGAAAGATGAAGCGTTCTGGTTTGGAACTGGTGAGTTTAGAACTACAGAGCTGCCTCAGTGTGGCACCTTGCTGTATGAAGCTGGTATATGTTTGGGCAAAGGAGTCTGGAGCTAGGAAGGGGGTCTTTGGTGGAGATACAAATTTGAAATCATGGATCATGGTGAGATTCCAGCTTGATAAACTGAAAAGTTCCAGGATGGAATCTATTGAAGAATGTCTTGAGAATTTTGGATCATAAACTTTATGCACATTGTTGCTTCTAAATCACCTTTACTACTACTCTGAAAAGGAAAAAAAAAGCAGCTTTTAATGGCTTTTAATGTCAATATATCCATCTATGAAGATAAATTACTATAGGTAAGTAACTGTAATTTATTCATCATAGAAGTATTAAAGGACAGTCCTGAACCTCCCAAACTATGTATTTGGATCTTCTGAAACCCCTAATATTAAATTTCTGTCTTGTATAAGTGTATCATTGCAAACCTTTTAGCCTTGAATGCGATGTGCTATCTTCATGTTGCTAGAGAAAGTGAAGCAAGTTGATGTTCCTCAAATATGGAATTGACCTATTTGTTGATTTACATTTAAAATGACTGGTATTAGTCCTCTACACATAGCAGGTATTCAATCAGTTATTGACAAATGGATGACTATTGCACTGTGAATGACTTTGTATTTACAGGAAAGAAACACTGGATGGAGGCCAGGTTATTTGGGTCTATTCTGGCACAAGTCTAAGTCTCAGCTTAATCTCAGGCAAGTGGTGGGGGTAGGGGCTCTTGAGCCTTACTTGTCTCACTTGCTGAGAAGTGGTCAGTGTTCTCCTCAGCGGTCTTTCCTGCTCTCTACAGCAAGGGTTCTACGCCAGTTTAAAGAATGAGCAGATGAGCAGCCCGTTTCCTATTTGTTAGGCTGCCTCACCAGGTGTTTGATTTATTTATTTATTTATTTCAGAGAGTTGGGGTAGAGGGAATTATGGCCTCTACCTCTTACCCCAAACCACTTAACTTAGCAGGTGTCCTCAAACTATGCCCCACAGGTCACATGTGGCCCGCTGAGGACATTTATCTGGCCCGCCAGGTGTTTTTGCCACCGCTGCCTGTCCTGCTTAGCAACTGATTCTTTCCCGGGCCCACAGTGCGCATGTGTGGAATGTGCGCTGCACTCTCCAACTGCCCTCCAATGGTCTGAGGGACAATGAACTGGCCCCCTGTTTAAAAAGTTTGAGGACTCCTGACTTAGAGTATCAAAAATTTTGAAGATATTAACATTATAGTCGTCAAAATTCCCAAGCTGAGGATCTCTTTTCTGGGGTGGGCCGGCTGTGGGTGGAATATGATGCAATTGAAAACACTACAGAAGAATCTTTAAGTTTTGTTTTTCTTTTCTCTTCTATATGTTGACTTCTTGCCATGTCCTTTCCAGGACTGATCCTTCACCATAGGGACACATCCATCAATATAATCTAATTCTTCCTTCTTTAGGGAGGCTGGGGGCCAGAGGTATCCAAGCTTCTTAGGTCTTATCGAACACAAGCAGAAATTGTGGATACCTCTTACCCCCAGCTGTGTAGTGGATCTTCAAAGTCCCCATCCTGACCCTGTACCTAGGGGGGATTTCTTGGTATCATCCTGGAGAGGCATGCCCAAATGGATTGACATACCTGGGGATACTAGGGTAAGTATCAAACCCTGTGGTCCATAATCAAGAGGATTGTTGAGGAGGGGATGTGCATGGAGGAAGAACAGTTTGGAAGGACTGGGTGGGCAAAGTAGACAGATATCATGATATGGGGTCAAGTCCTGAGGCTGGACATCCTGAATTCCTAGTGTGATGCCTTAGTGGGCAGGTTGGGCTCACTTAAAGGGTCAGGAAGTAATGGATAATTTAATGATCTTTTGATGTTAGTATCTTTGTTTGTGTTGCTAGAAAGGAATACTCAAGGCTGGGTAATTTATAAAGAAAAGAGGTTTACTTGGCTCATGGTTCTGCAGACTACACAAGAAGTATGGCACCAGCATCAGTTTCTGAACAGAGCCTCAGGCTGCTTCCACTCATGGAAGAAGGGAAAGGGGAGCTGGTGGGTCACATGGTGAGAAAGGGAGCAAGAGAGAAGGGGAAGAAGGCGTCAGGCTCTTTTCAGCAATCAGAACTCACTGAATACCACAAGGACTGCACCAAGCCTGTCACCAGGGATCCGC
Organism: Mirza zaza; assembly: GCA_008750895.1. Classification (NCBI taxonomy): domain Eukaryota; kingdom Metazoa; phylum Chordata; class Mammalia; order Primates; family Cheirogaleidae; genus Mirza; species Mirza zaza. The sequence goes on from VSMD01078874.1 coordinate 17,087, forward strand.
CCCTAAGACACAAATAACTCTCACCAGGCCCCAGCTCCAACACTGAGGATCAGAATTCAGCATGAGATTTGGAGGGGACAAATATCCAGACTGTATCAGCTATAAAGGACAAACACACACTCAAATTGGCTCAACCAAAAAGGGAAATTTGGGGATCAGGTTATCCTGTCTGCCTTCTTTTCCGTTGGTTTCTTCCAAATCCGGCTTATCTACTGGTGGTAAGAGGACTTCAAGCCTTATATCTTCTCACCCCATGGACTGGAATCAAGGAGGAAGCTGCTTTCTTGCAATAACCACAGCATGTCTGAGGCTCTAACCTGTTTATGAATCCACATCTGAATCAATCGCTATGGCCAGAGGAATGGGATAGGCTGCTTGCCTCAGGGCACTGGGAATCCACTTCTGGAAGTAGGGTGAATGCACCCGGAACATGGTGAATAAAACTGGGTGGGCATGGATTCTCAAAGTAAAATAGTGAAGAAAAAATGCAAGGAAGGTAACTAAGAAATACTGTGATTCATCAATCTAATTGATCTAATTCTTACTTATTTCATAAAAATGCTGACCATAAAAAGAAAGTATTTTTATTTCTCCTTTTTTTCCCTTAGAAAAAGAAGATTGAGGCAAACATGGATTGTCACAGGAGTCAAGCCAACGTGCATAAGTAAAACTCAAATTTAAAACACCCAGAAAACAATACACCATCAGCTGAAGTTGCTGGTAATTTGAAATGCTACAGACAGGGTTTACTCTGGCTTCCTAGTGGCTTTCAAAGTTCTGTGACCACTTGTGGTCTCTATCCAAGATTGTATTCCATTGTTCCAGGTTTACTTAAGTTTCTAGGAAAAAAAAATCATTGGCCCAAATATTTTTATTGTTCAACCGACCACAATAGCAATGACATTTCATGTAATTTTGCTTCTTGGATTTGTTTAAAACCATCAGCCTTCCATCAGCACATTTTGTCTATGAAAACAAAAATCACAGTTTTTGCCCTCTAAATTTTTATGAAGGTTTTCTTCTCTGGAGATGTTATATTCAAAGTTACCAGATGTGCAAATGCAGCCTCAGGCTAATTCTGTGGTCCCATTATAATCGGACTTCCTGTTTTGAGAACTTTCTGCCCATACAAAGAACAGGTAGCATCTTGAAGTGAATGCACTGTAACCATTTCTAATGAAAACTTCCAGGTGCAGCAACTGACAGCTCTAACTCAATGGAGAAAATGACACCATCAGCAGCTTGGAGAGTCACCCCATAAATCTGCTGTCCCACTTTTAGTATACAGATTTTAATTTAGACTTGATTTATTAGAAATTTTCTGAGCCACTGTGAAATTAAGCGTGGACTAAAATGCCTCCCATCAGAGAATTAATGTCAGAATCACCAGTGATGTAACACAGTGAAAATGTTCCCAAATACAGGGGAAAAAATGCCTTATTTAAAATAAAGAGAACTTATTTCCAATTCATAGGTGGGCCCTGAGCAGCTGTGTGGCCTTGGACAATGTTCTTGTAAGGCCTCATGTTCCTTACTTGTAAAATAAAGGGCTGAACTTGACGTGCCTCCAATCCTAGCAATCTATTCTGCTTCTGCTTCTTTTATCAATAAGCTAAGGAAAAAAGGAGATAGAAAAGAATAATACTAACAAATCATCTCAGAGTGTATTCAACCCTCAGCACAAAGGTAAAACATAAAAGAGTTGCAAAAGAAAGGAGGAAAACAAATTATACTTTATTTTAACTCAGTTGCCTAATTTCACTTAGGAACTTCTAATTGCATTTACTAGACCTAACTAGTCAAAGTATGTGGATGTTTAATTCTATTTCAGAAGATCTCAAGGTTTTTGTTCCATATTGGCAGAGCTGTGGGGTAACATTGCTAACCTAGTTTCACTCTGATGTGCATCTTTGATGGCTGGGCCACCCTATAAGGATATATCATAATCTCAGGGACTAGGAACTGCGGGGGATATAGGGATGTGCCACTCCAAACCAGCTACCTAATGTGCAGGACCCATTCAAAATAAAAATGTGGGATTTCTTATTTAAAAGTTATTAAAAACTTTAGGACAGCAATAGCAGAACACTGAACCAAACATGGGCCCCTGTAGGCACAGGGCCCTGAGTGACAGCAGAGTTCATGTGCCCATAAAGCAGGTGCCTCCCAGACTGCTCCTTCAAGGAAGGGCCTGCTGCCTCAGCTTCCAGGAATGCTATCAGCAATCAGTGTTCAGCTGTCAGCCCCTAAGAATAGCCTGGGCTGTAAAGAGCCAGCTTGCTCAAGGACACCAGAACTTCAGGGAGGATTATATCTAACTGACTGGCATAGATAAAAAAGATAGATCATTTTAGTCCCGTGTGAGATGGGCCATTTCAGCTGCAGACTTTCTCATGGGTCCACTGAGGCTCTCTGGTCTGCATCAGGTTCCCTGCTCACTTCACCCAGTTTTGCTTTCCCCACCTCTGCCACACGTGTTGCTCCTGAGGGGAGGGGACTCCTGCACCCTAAATTCTGTTTCAGAGTCTGCTTTTGAAGAGCTCATGCTGGGACAGGATTCTCCAAATTATTATTATTTTTAACAAAAGAATTTTGAACACAATGTATTTTTTTTAATTAAAAACATCCATGCAAAAAGAAAATACACAAAGAGAAAATAAGAACCAAATTGCCCAAACGTTCACACAGAGTAAGGATCACTATTTGTGTTAGTAAACTGTATTTCAGGTTTTCTGTGTTTTTGCTCAAATGTGGGTGGTGTCTGATGACTTCACAGAGAAATAGATATATACAGAGATAAATGGAAATAAAGTTAGCGTGAGGAGTAAATAACGTCACGTATTGAATCTACACAAGGATTCAAAACAATGCCAGGCACCTAAGTGATAAGTTTCCCAATATCCCTTTTGTCTCTTTTCTTGTACCTGTATTTAAATTTTAATCCTATCATATCCCCTTCTCTCATTGCCAGTATTACTGGATGTTCACACATAAATGAGACATCAGAGACGTTCAGAAAAGCAAAAGGGAGAGAGGACAAAAAGGCACTAAGTTTCCAGGTAGATGCTATTTCAGTGGTAGCTCTTTTCCTATAAGATGTAATATCAATTGCTCATATGTGTTATTTGTAATAACAATCGATAGTTTAAGGCTAAAGTCTTTGAGGAGGAAAGACTTTTAAAATGGCCATTGATGACATTGGCAAGCTGAGAACACATAACCACCTGCAAAACCATAATAGAAATATAATTCAGAATTCTCCTTTTCTTGGAAATTTTCTTCACTGAGCTGAATCATAAAAGCATAAAAAATATCCTATAAGATCAGATATTTGTTGCAAGGATCAATGTCACCCTAATGTACCAAGTTTATCTGTGAGCATTAAAACTGTAAGGAATATTGGGAATCTTGGTTTCTATTAAGCAAATCCTCCTCCAGAGTTTTGGCGTTGGCTGAAATGAGCATGTGGATCACCACTCCACTGGTTTTAGAGGTCCTTGCTGACAATTTGTGATTGTCACAAAAACCCAACACACACCAAACAATACCAGCAGCAAGCCTGAATTAGAAAAGAGATTAAACTAGTCAAAAGGAATGTGTGTTCATCTAGAATACGAACATCACTTTTAAACACGGCCAACAAAATATTTTTGTTTTCACCCAAATGATGTATTGGGAAAACACTCCGCCAGATTTATGTTTAAAGATAAGAATAGTGTTTCTGGAGCCACAGACTCAAAATATCCTCAGTAAAAGCACAGAGGGAGTGGTGTGGGAATCATCTGCAAATAAACTTGGCAGCTCCTGAGTGAAGCCTGGAAGGTCCCAGACCACCAGAATTTCAGGCCGTAGTAAATCGCAAGTGGGCAGCGATTGTGCTAATTGAAGCTATGCATCGTGGAGCCACATGGAAGTAATGTGAATCCTGGCTCAGCCGCCTTCTATCTGAAAAGGTGTGCACAAGTCACTTAACCTCTCTACACTACAAATGCCTTATTTCTAAGTAGTGAAGTGATGAAGACAACCACACTGAGTGCTATTGCAAGGGTCATTTGAGATAATGTATGCAAGGCGCTGGTGCAGAACAGGCACACAACACGCAGGAGCTATTATCCTTCATGGCATCATCTTCCAGACTTCTGTCACACACAGGAAAAAGGGAGAACAAGATAGAAACAGCAAGCCCCTGAGAAACATGACATTGGAAGCTTCGTAAGCATTTTAAGGACACAAAGACTAATGTGAGATACCAAATGATCCAGGGAGAGATGAGGGACATAAACCTGGATGCTTAAAAGGCAGGAGAAAGCATTTGATCCAAATAAAAGCATGTATCAGAAAAAAATCATTTATAAAGGCATAGCACTGCACAAATATTATCAAGGGTTTGATTTTAAAGTTTACTTGTAAACTTTAAACAAGATAATGCCAACATGATAAATAATGTCAACAACAGCTTGGACATTAATAAGAGGATATTATGTATTATGTTTTACTATGTATAGGTCTTTTGCTATGTGCTTGCCATTGACATCTTATTTTGTGTTTGTAAGAACTCTATACAAAATCCTGCTATTACTATTATTATTAACCCCATTTTACAGATGTGGAAATCAAGGCACAGGAAGGTTCTGAAATAAGCTCAAAGTCTCATAACTAGAAAATGCTGGAGCCAAATTGCCAACTCAAGTGGTCTGATTCCAGAGCCCCAACTCTCCAACCTTTAGCCTTTCTGTTCTACCACGGCTTGTGGAATAGCACGAACTTTGTAGTTATTGTGAACCTGCTTTGAATCCTGTCACTACTACATGTTATCTGTGTGGTTCTTGGCAAATTACTCAATCTCTCCAAACTGTTGTTTCTTTATTAAATAGGAAAAATAACAATCCCTTCCTTACCATTGTTAATGATGGCTACCATTGTTAGTGTTCTTATTAATGTAGAAAAAGTTTACTTGTTTTGTTGTTGCTTTTCTTGTCTTTAAAGGAAATAAAATCATAACATCTTTCAAGCAGAAAGGACTTTTTTTGGTCCAGTGCTTGTCAGTTGCTTCCCCACTTCTAAAATATTTGCATTTACATATATTCCTTGTATTTTCATTTAATTGTTGCTTTCCTTTAACTTGAACAACTTCAATAATTTAAATACCTACTCTAGTCTCATCCCAAGCAATCATATCGGTGAAATCATAGAGCAGATAAGATGCTTTGCTTTTACTCTAATCCATATTAAAATAAACAAGTATCTCTCAAAATTTAAAATTTTCAGCTCTGCCCTGACTAGATTGGCTTGTGTGCTCTCTGTGGTATGGGCACCACACTGTGGAAAATGCTATTTATTTAACACTCAAATGAGAGTACTGAGACTCAGATATAACGTGCTCCTGGTCACACAGATAACTCTCAGCCAAGCTGGAAACCACACCTCCCAAAGGCTCATTCAACTATACAAGATGGCAGGCATCTCTGTCCCTCAAAACCAAAGCTGCAGGTCCATGGGAGAGTCTGTTCAGAGAATAAGTGTGCATTGTCTTATTGGTCTATTCAAGAGAAGCAACTCAGTGTTGTGAAATATGGCTCTAAAAATTCTCCACGTAAGTCTTGTATCTTCCTTATGATTGAAAATCATGCCAAAGTTTTCACAAACCAGGCTTTGAATGGTTGGCAGTTTGGTCAAGTTACATACACTCTGGCGTTGTCCAGAAGAAAGTGTTCTGGATAATATTCCTTTCCTAGTAGAGAAAGGTTTTCAACATTCTCACTGAAGTGCTACTGAGTTGAAATCCTTTTCTGTTCATTATTTGCAGCAAGAAAGACACTGCTTGCTTCTTGATGTTGAAATAGTCAATAAATATGCTGCTACTATTATACATGTCAAGATCATACTCATTCTTGTGGAATGTCCAAAGGCGATGGTATTTTTCAGATTCAGATGAATATATTCACAGTTCTGTTTCTATTCCACACTCTTCGTATGGTCTTGTAAATGTTTGGCAGATCAGTTCCAAGAGTGGTGACAGAGCTCACTGGGTTTAACCGATTTGTTGCTCTGAATTATTCCCCATCTCTATTATAAATAGAAAGAAATTGGCCAACTAAAAATACATAGAAAAAATTAGCTGGGCTTGGTGGTTCATGCCTGTAGTCCCAGCTACTCAAGAGGCTGAGGCAGAAGGATTGCTTGAGCCCAGGAGTTGGAGGTTGCTGTGAGCTAGGCTGACGCCACAGCACTCTAGCCCGGGCAGCAGAGTGAGACTCTGTCTTAAAAAAAATAAATAAATAAAATCCAAAAACTTGTTAAAATCTATCATTCACTACCATTTTCCTTCTTTTTGTGCTTGAGGGAATACACCTTTATATTTATTTACTTTTATTTCTGTAGTGGATGGGAAAGGACAAATGTAATGCACATATCTGCTGCCATATTTAATTGCTGGATACTAATTTTTTTGTAATCTTTGCAATATTTCATGCTCTTTGCATATATCACTTTATTCAATCTTGACAGTGATGTTGTATTAAGATAGTTTTTATTTAACACTTCAGAAAATTGAAATTCTGAAGGATTAGTAACTTTATAAAATCAGCAAACAAGTAAGTGGTGGTACTGGGACTTAAACCCAGATATCTTTGAACCCAGTGTCCTTTCTAACACTCTATCATTTGTTTTCTTTCTTTTTTTATTTCAAAAATTTTAGAGAGCACAAGTGTTTTTTGTTAGATGGATGAATTTTATCATGCTGAAATCAGGGATTTCAAAGTACCGGTCACAGAATTGTGTGCATTGTACGCAATAGGTGGATTTTTATCCCCTACCCTTCTTCCCTCTCCCCACTTCTTAGATTCTAATGCCCATTACACCTATTTATTATTATAATATATTCCTCAGTTAACTCCCACTTAAAAGTGAGAACATGTGGTGTTTGTGTTTCTATTCCTGAGATACTTCACTTAGGATAGTGGTCTTCAGTCCCATACAAGTTTGCTGTAAAAGACATTATTTCATTCCTTTTTATAGCTGAGTAGTATTCCTTGGCATACATACCACATTTTCTTTATATACTCATCAGTTGATGGGCACTTAGGTTATATACATACATATATAAAACATTATATATAATATATACACATACATATATACATGCATACATTAAAACCATATATAATATATATAATATATACATACATATATAAAGTGTGTGTGTGTTATTTTCAAGTACAGGGGAAAAGGGAATGTGTGAGTGAAGAGCTCAGAGGAGAAAGATGGGTGGCGGATGAGAGAGAGCTGAGATACAAGGGGAGGCAGCTAAAGCTGACTTGCTAGGAATAGAAAAGGGTCTTTAAAAATATCAGATTTTGAAATATGCAAAACAAATGTGTTTATTATATGTTATCACAATATAAAACCTCTAAAGGAATAATAATAACCTACCCAAGGCAGCTGAGGAACCAAAGAGAAGGACACATGTCCAAATTTGAATTTATACTGGAGCAGAAATAAACAAGCCATGAAACACAGAGTTAAGATTGAGACCTTAGCAGAAGACAGAAATTAAAACGTAAGGTGTCAGTGAGAGAAACAAAAATCTTAGGAATTTCCAGAACTCTGGTGAAGATTTTCTATAGGATGTGGGGTGAGAGACTCAGTTATTCGAAAGATTTCTGTGGAGACGGGCATCTGAGTCATTGTCACACACTCATCCTTGCACCAATGCTGCTTGGCATTTTATTATCTATCCCCAAACCGACACAGGTGAAAGCCAGTGAGTCTTAAAGAAGGCAAACACTTGCATGCGTGCACCCAGGCAGCCTAGCGGCAGAGATTGCATTTACACCAGTGTTTTGTTTCCCTATCTGCAAAGTCTAGAATCTTTCATCATACCTCCTCTTCTGAGTAATGGAGTATAGTTTATTATCTTAGCTCATGTGATGTGGACAACATCAGAAATGATATAAACTGAGTGTACTGTACTGCTCTATTAGCAGCCAATTCAACCTTAGCAATTCTGGGAAACCATTAGACCAATCCTGTTATTCTCCAACTCAGCATGAGCCTTTAATGCAATTACTTGCCTGTTTAAAACTCAGTTTTGAATCAAATTCCCCACGAGGCATCATAGCACCATGTCTACTATGTGACTAATAGATCATGAGTTACAGCAGCAGAGGTTATCAATGAGAAGTGTTTACTGAAGAACATAAACCCTCCCTTTGATATCATAATGTTACATAGGATCCCCTGAAGCCTACTGGAGAATTTGCCCATTTTCCTTTACTGACTCAATCCTCACCTCTGACATGCCTGGAGCTGCTACTACTCTGAAATTTAACTGCCTCTACCATCCAATGCCTGGCTTGGTCAATCTCTGCCTCTGTTTTCTTCTCCAGCAGGGATGACAGCTCTTATGCTTCAGGCTTAAGCACCTTCATCCCTCAGATCTCCTCCAAGTTTCTAGAGAGGCCCAGGAAAGGATGGTGGGGCTGCCTCAGAAAGGATGATGTGCAGTCAGGCTACGACCCCATGCCCACCATGTTGCCTACGTGGGATGGAACCAACAGTGGTGCTGTCACTCTCAGTGGCTGCAGCAAGGAAAAGGGGACACCTGCTTATTTTGCCTTCAAATTCCCCAAAACGAGGCTTCCTCATATTCCCATGCACTCAACACATTCTATTCCCTCTTCCTTTCCCCCCACTGTCATATGATTAGTTTCTAAAAAAGTACGGGGTAAATACTTTTGTTTGAAGTGGCAAACATCACTTGCTGGGTGATATTATCATTTATTGAGCTCTTCCAGTGAAGTGGAACAAAATTCTATAGAAATTAGACCTGCGAAACTAAACAAAGACCTCTAACTCTTCATGATTTCTGAGTTCATGCATTTCAAGAAGTTCACAGATCCTTATCAAACATCGAAGTTGTGGGAAAGCCCATAGAAATGTTAACTTGTTAAGAAACTTAGTATCTATGAGACCAACTTAAGAAAAATTAATACTATGTGAATTTAGTGGCTTAATTTTGCCTGGATTAGTTAATTAGGTAATTAACATAAGAATGTGCTTTTCACATTAGCTCTCTGTATATTAATAATAGACTTGTTCATAAGATGAGCAAACTGACATTGAGAAGTGCTAATTAATTTCAGAAATGGAAACTTTCATTTGCTAAAGTACTTTCTCATTGTCTCCTTCACAGAAGTGGCATGGCACCCTACTTGCAGGATCATCTTTCTTAAAAATTGCATTTTTTGGTATTTTCATATGTTTTTATTTTTCACATTATTTTAAAGCATATATAAATATAATCAAATACCTCTTCACACACCTGTCATAAAATAATCTGCACAGTTACTTCCTTGGCTTTCCACAAACAATTCTTGGAATTCTTGATTCCTATATCAAGTTGTAATTGTCACTGAAAAATAATTTAATGCATGGGGCACATTTGTTAGGATAGACATGTAGCTTCTAGAATACAGAACTCCAAACGCCTTAAATAAATAGAAACTTTTTTTTTTTCTCATGTAACAGTTCATCTGGTTTCAATTCCATTTTATTCTCTGCTAGTGGGTGGTACATGGTCAGAACCTGGTGAACTGGCCTTTCTCAACCTGGGGAACTTAGATACAGCTACCTTCTTAAGACAGAGGGGCACAGGCAGTTCTTTCTTTATTGCTTTTATGGTTGCAGCAGGAGTTGAGGATCCAAAAAGACTCAATAAACAACATCTTTCTTTTCTATTTAAATTCTAAATCTATTAAACTGAAACAAAAAAAGTAACAGATATAATCAATATATCATTTTTATTACCAACATAGGTAATATTAAAAATAGTGGCTGCTGTGAGAGACAGTGGGATTCATTATATTGAACTCCAAATTATATAGACTTTCCTACACAATTTTGCAAAGACAATGAAACATAAGAAATCAGGAAGCATGGTTTCCCCCCAGCATAAAGAAGTCAAGGGGATAGGACATATTCATATGCTTGTCTGAGAAAAATCAAAAGGGATTGGATATTTATAAGACGAATCCTTTAATAAGTCACTTTGAAGTACACATTGGAAAAACCTTTTTATCGTCTCATAACGATGCCAAATTCTGCAGATTTGGGACTGTGACAATGAGGAATTTAAATCTTTGACACTACTGACCAGTCTGAGTTCAGTTTATTCTAAAGATTTTTTTAACTTATTTTCTTTTAAGAATTTCCAGATTTTTTTTTTTTTTATGGGACCAGTGTGTCTATGTCAATCAGATTTTAAAAGTAAATTGTATAATTTTGTATAGGATTGTATATGATTTTAGGTGAATTTTTTAGAAGAATGTTTAAAAATTTCTATGTGGGTCTATCTTGTTATATATGTCTTGTTTTTCATATATGTGCATATGTATATGTATGTATATATAAACAAGTTTACAGCATAGTCATAGAAATATGGTCTGTACAATTTCTTAGTATTTGAATTAATTGATATTTCCATTGTAGCTTAATAAATAATTTATTTTTATAATTATTCTATGGTATTTTAAAAATATACATTCAAATTTGGATGTTAATATTTATATAATTTGCCTATTTGTATTATTTAAATAATTTTAAAATATTTTTGTTGATAGTTAGAAAACTCATTGCCTGTTCCAATATTCTTCCTTTGGTGTTTTCTTTCTGACAAGATCAGACTTTTTGACTTTTCAAAAAAATTCAACTCATTTATCAACATGTCCTATTTTATTTTTGGTTTTTATTTATTTGTATGTTTTAACAATTATAATTGTTTCTTGTTTTATCCTTATACTTTCACTTCTATTATTTATTCTATTATTCTTCTAATATATTGAAGAGTTACACTATTTGTTCTTTTTGTTTCCTAATAAATGTATTTAAGACCATTTCAACAATTTACTATTTAGTGTTTTTTTTTATTTGATTCAAAATTCTGTAATTTTGACTTTGATTTTCTGTTAAACGAATTTAGTTTATTATTTGCTACCTTGCTAAACTATCGAACTAGAGCAGAATGTATATGCAAGAAATCCGAAAGTTTTTATTTTGTATATCTTTTCCTAAAAGATGCTTGAAAATTGACTCCATAAAAGCAAGAAATAAAGCAACAAAGAAGATTATTTGGAATCTCAGAGAGAGATGTCTCAAATTAGTATTGGAATAATGGGACAGATATTTCAGAATGCAACATCTTTAGAGGCTAACGAATCCAAACAACAGGATTATAATGAGAAGCCTAGAGAAGTCTAGTGACTTGTGTACGAGAATTACATGTCATATTGTATAAGTAGGATTATGTGTATTCTTTCCATGTTCCTTTTTATGTTATCATCATGTTCAAAAATAAATTCACACTCTTTAACATGGTCCACAAGGTCTTTCCTGCTTCATTCTTGCAACATGCCAAGCTGCTCTGCGCTTTGGAATTTTCCCACCAACATCCTGTTACCTATTCACTCTCCAAGGCATAGGGGAGACTGTGATAAAGACAAGGGTGTGGCAAAGTCATAACCAAAATGTTTGTACCCTCATAATATACTGAAATAAATAAATAAATAAAAAGACAAGACCACTCATCCCATGGAGATTATTGTATTCTAGAAGAGAAGTGAGACAGCAAGTTATTAATTATAAAATGATCAAGATTATTTCAGTTGTTTCAGAGAGTAATAGAGTATATTTTAAAAATTTAAAAAAGTGATATGAAAGGTAGTTAGAAAACGACTGTTTGAGGAGATAAAGGAAGACCCAAAGAACAAGAAAAGGTCAATCATGTGCCTATCAGAAGACAGATTTTTATAAACAGAAGAGTTAAGGAGACAGAACAGAGCCCGAAGGCAGGAATCTTCTATGAGTGAAAGAGGAGATGAAAGAAAGATGGGTTGCTGGAGCATAGTTAGTAACGGGGTTGAGTGACAGGGAATGATAGAGGCAGGCAGGGGCAACCACCAAATATTAAAAATGATTCTCATAATAAGGGCAATGCAAAAGAAAACAAAAATGATATATCAATTACTGTCATAAGACTCGCAAAAATCTTAAAAGCCTATAAAGACTACAGGTTGAAAAGGGAGATTACTTGTAACTACTTGTGATACACATTGGTAGAACTACTTTGGAGAGCAATGGGTTTAACTGTAAATGTCAAAATGTCCATCCTGTATAATCCAGCACTTCTCCTCTTACATATATGCCTCAGAGAAATAATCTCATGTGGGAACCAAGTTGTTCATAGCATTGCTGTTGCTAATAGCAAAACAACAACAAAATCAACCAGAAACAATCTAAATGTACATCATTGGGAGAATAAATAATAAATATGGAATACTCGTAATAGAAATACTTTAGAGCAGCAGAAATGAATATATGAGTTACAAGTAATCTTCTGGATGAAGTTTGTAAACAATGTTGAAAGGACAAAAAAATTATAGAAGAATACATACAATGCGATTTTATAGAAGAATGTATATAATGCAGTTTGCTTATATACATTCTTGGGTTTTTATTTTGAAATAATTATAGAATCACAAGAAGTTTCAAAAGAATACAGTGAGATCCAATGTACTTATTGTCACACTCAATAATAACATCTTACATTATTAATAATGCATAATACATTACTAAAGCTAGAAAATTTACATAATAGCATAATAACAACTAACTAGACTACAAATCTTAATCAGATTTCACCAGTTTTTACATGAACTCATTTTTTTGGTATGTCTATGGTTTATATGTATAAGTTCTGTGCCATTTTATCAGCTGTATAGATTTGTTAATATATAACCACCACCACAATAAGGATATAGAACTATTTCTTTACCACATAGGAAATTCCATATTATCCCTTTAGAGTTATACCCTTCTATGCCATGGCCATCGCTAATCTAGTCTCCATCTATGCTATTTTGTCATTTTGAGGATATTATATAAATGTAATTATAGAGCATGCAACCTTTTGAAGCTGGATTTTTTAAAAAATCCAGCATAATATTCTTGACACTCAACCACTAGGTAATTTGTTTCTTTTTATTGCTGAGTAGTATGGATGTAACAGAGTTTGTTTAACCATTTTCCTCTTGAAGGATATTTGGATTGTCTTTAGTTTTAAGCATTGTAAATGAGGCTGCTATAAGCATTTGTGTATAGGTTTTAGTGTAAACATATATTTGAATTCTCTTATAGTGGCATGCCTGGGTCATATGGCAAATGTATGTTTAACTTCAAAAGAAAGTGCCACACTGTTTTCCAGAGTGGCTATACCATTTCACATTCCCACTGTCAATATATAAGAGATCCAGTTTGTCTACATCCTCTCTAGCATTTGATACTGTCACTGTCAGTATTATTTCAGCTATTTTAATAGATTTTTGGTGGTATCTTAGGCTTTTAATTTGTATTTCTCTTATTGCTAGTGATTTTGAGCATCTTTTCACATATTTATTTACCATTCGTATATCTTCTTTCACAAAGTGTATGTTGAAGTCTTTTCCCTATTTTCTACTTGATAATTGGATTCTATATATTTTTATTATTGAGTTTAGAGTATTTTTTAAAAATATTGTTGATAAAAGTATTTTTTCATATATATTATTTGCAAATTGTTTTTCCCATTCAGTGACTTTTTTTTTTATCTTCTTAACAAGAGTCTTTGACAGAAATAAAACATTTTAAATTTTGATTAGGTCTAATTTAACCACGTTCATATTTTAGATATCTTACATATGTTTGTATCTTACATATGTTTAGATATCTTACATATGTTTGAAAATCCTTTGTCCAACCCTAGGTCACAAAGATTCTTTCTTTTGCTGTCTTTTAAAAGGGTTAGAATTTACCATTTTAATTTTATTTGTTTATTTATTTTTGGCCTAGATATTTTCTTTTATTTCTATATTTTTTAAACATTTTTGTGGTATAATACAGATAACATAAAATTCACAATTAGTAACATTTAGCACATTCACAATATTGTGCAACCATCACCACTATGTTCAGGATATTTTCATCATGTCAACAGAAACCATATAGAAGTTAAACACTCATACTCCATTCCTCCCTCCCCTCATCCCCTGGCCACCACTAATCTGCTTTCTGTTTCTAAGGATTTGCCCCTTCTGGAAGTTTCATATAAATAGAACTATGCATATATGGCTTTATGTGTCTCATTATTATTTATTTATTTTTTTTAGGTTGTAAGAGTTTAATTCTTTTTTTTTTTTTTTTTCTGCTGGCACTATTTTTTTTTATTTTTTGCGTGTTATGGGGGGTACAAACGTTAAGGTTACATATATTGCCCATGACCCCCTTCAGCCTCGAGTAAGAGTTTCAAGCGTGTCCATCCCCCAAACGTTGCACATCTTACTCGTTTGGTTGTATATACCCATCCCCTCCACCCCCAACCACCCTCCTGACACCTGATAAATGTTACTCCTATATGTCCACTTAGGTGTAGATTCGTTAATACCAATTTGCTGGTGAGTACATGTGGTACTTGTTTTTCCATTCTTGAGATACTTCACTTAGTAGAATGGGTTCCAGCTTTATCCAAGAGTATACAAGAGGTGCTATATCACCATTGTTTCTTAAAGCTGAGTAGTATTCCATGGTATACATATACCACATTTTATTAATCCACTCATGAATTGGTGGGCACTTGGGTTGTTTCCATGTCTCATTATTTTTAATTCCAATTCATGGTCTTGTAATTTTAGCTTCACCTTCCCTTGGAACTGATTACATTTTGTAAGCATAAAGGTGACAACTGCCCCTAAATGACTTTTAAAAAAAGTTTTATGGATACATATCAGCTGTGTATATTTATGGGTACACGTGATATTTTGATATGGGCATATAATGTAGAATGAATGAATCTGGGTAATTAGGCTATCCATTATCCCCAACGTTTATCATTTCTTAGTGTTAGGAACATTCCAAATCTCTTCTAGCTCTTTTAAAATATACAATAAATTATTGTTAACATTTTACTTTTAGATATGTGATTAATTTTAAGTTAATTTTTGTAGAAGATACGAGATTTAGGTTGGTATTTATTTTTTTCCTATTGATATATAATTGTTTCAACACCATTTGTTAAAAAGTTTGTCCTTTCTCCATTGAATTTTCTTTGCATTATTTTGTCAAAAATTGGTTTAGTATATATACTTTAGATCTATTTCTACGGTCCTTATTCTGTGGCATTTAACTGTATATTGATTTTTCCACTAATATCACACTATTTTAACTATTGTAGTTATAGTGTAAGTCTTAGAATTGGGCAATATGTCTCCTTTCACTTTATTCTTCCTCTTCAAAATGATTTTAACTATTTTTCTAGTCTTTTCATATAAAATTTATAATGATCTTATTTATAGCTACAAAAGTTTTGGTGGAGTTTTTATATGAATTGTGTTAAATCTACATATCGATTTGGGTAGAATTGACATCTTTACTAATGCTAAGCCTTCCAATCCATCCACATGCTGTTTCTCATTTATTAGATATTTAGATATTTAGATATTCTTTGCTTCTTCCATCAATGTTTTATAATTTTTCTATATAAAGATCCAGTTTTTGTATTTCATTAAATTTTTACCTAAGTGTTTATTTCTTAGAGTGATTATAAATGGTATGTGCCTTGAATTTTGGTTTCTGATAGATTATGGATAGTATGAAGAAACATCATTGATTTTTGTGTGTTGACCTGTGACACATTACTCTATGGGATAATCCCTGAAATAATTCAATTCTAAAATTAATCTGCTAATGATACCTTAAGACAAAGGAGCAATTGTGCCACTAGCGATTAAAACATAAAATACAAAATTGTAGTAATAAACAAAATATGGTATTGGCATAGAATAGATAAACATGTCAATGAGAAAGAATAGAGAACATCAGATTTATGTATATATGTGGAAATCAGCGTAATAAAATTATAATTTCAAACCACTAATGGAAAGATAGACTTGTTAATACATGATTTTAGAAATTTGATTAATGTTAAAAATTAACTCAGAATTACATCCTCACACAAATACCAAAAAAATTCCAGATTTCTTAAAGTAAAATATAAACATAACTATTAAATCAAAAATATTAGAAAAGATAGGGTGATATTTTTATAATTTTGGGATTCGAAAACCTATGCAAACAAACTCAGACATCATTTGTAAAAGGATTGATAAGTGGGACCTCTTAAAAAATTAAAAACTTCTATTTGGCAGAAGCCATCATTAAAAAAAAGTTATATTCTTGGAAAAATATTTAAAGTAATATACATAATTAATATAGGTAATATTTATAAATCAGTATTAAAAAAACATCAAATTAAAAATGGGAAGAGATATGCAAACAATTTACCAAAAATAAATACAATGATCAGTATGGGTCTTTTTTAGTAATCAATAAAATTACTTGCTTTCTACTATCAATCAGCTTGTCAAAACTTGAGTGATACCACCTAATAAAAGATGTTGGAGAGAGGATAAGGTGTTCTTAAAAATAACTATTGGAATGTAAATTGACACAGCCCTTTCATGGAGGAGGCGCTATTCAAAAAGGAAAGTAAGAAAATACTGGTAGCCTAGCAGAAGTCAGGAAAATTAAAGAAACAAACAAAACTAAAATGGCAGAAATAAAATAAAACAAATGTGATTAACATAAAATTTAGTAGGTTAAGTTTCTATTTTAAAGGATAGAGACTGTCCTTTAAATGTCTTTTAGAGTAAAGAGGTAGAAGTTTTTCCTTCAGAACTTTGAGTCTATTGCTCTGTAGTTTTCTGATACTTGGTATTAAAGAATGGAGATGCCCAATTTTAGTTCTTTTTCTGAGAAGAGCAGGGATTGGAGAATAGGGTTTTGCTTTGTTGCCTGGGCATGAGAGCCATGGCATGATCATAGCTCACTGCAGCCTTAAACTCCTGGGCTCAAGCGATCCCCTGCATCAGTCTTCCAAATAGCTGGGACTACAGGCAGGCACCACTATTCCCAGATAATTTTTTCTATTTTTTGTAGAGACAGGGTCTTGCTATATTGCTCAGGCTGGTCTTGAACTTCTGACCTCAAGTGATCCTCCTGCCACAACCTCCCAAAGTGTAGGATTATAGGTGTGAGCCATCATGCCCAGCCTGATTTTGGTTCTTTGTATGTAATTTATTCTGTTTCTTTAGAAAAGTAACCACTGATGGTGTGTACTATATGAAGATGTGTTGCCACGTGGGCCTTTTTTGTTTGATGATTGTACTGAGACCTTTTAATTTAAAGGGTTGTTCATTAAGTCTGAAATTATTCTGAATTACGTTTATTTTTCTTAATTTCTTCTCTTATCATACTAAGACCCCCACTTAAAGTTTTATGTAATGAACATTTGTTTTTTCTACTACCTTAATTTTATATTTCTTTGTATTTTTGTTCTATGTTCTGGAAATTTTTTAAAATTTCATTTTCCTGTCTTTGTTTTCTTTTCTCATCTTTTAAAAAATTCATTCCTCTGTTTCTCATATTCTTTTTGTACTTCTTGAGTTTTATTCCTGTGGAATTTCAAAAGAGACATAGGTAAATGTAGGGATTGGATTTTCCATTTTCAACCAGACAGGACTTATCCATTTAGTAAAGAAGTGAATATTCATTTTCTCTAATAAATTTATTGAATGAATGAATGAGAATTAGACAGAATTTGGAAACTCCCAATAGAGAGTATACTTGATTTTGATAACAATCAAAACAAGATTTATGAAGTTATGATAAATTTAATCTAATTCAAGTAATATTTTTCAATGTATTTGAAGCACTTTGTTTTTTTTTCCTTGAGCAGGTGCTTAATCCACACAATGGAATTAAACTGAGCATATTTCAACTTTGACGTACAATGTTCCCAAAGTAAGTTTTGTCCTGGTGTTCAATGACGACCCTAGCGGATTCCACCCAGAACAATATCTTTGCAATAATTTGGCTAAACGTCACTTGTTCCTTTCTGATCCCATCTCCCACTGACTCTTTATCCATAGAATCATGGAGTCATTGTTGGAGTAGAAACAGATTCCAGCTTTTGTCTTGTTTCTCCTCTGCACACTCCCTAAGTATGGGCTGGCCATGCCATGTGCTATTCTCTGTGTGCTTCATGAGCTTTCTGATCTCTGTGCTATTGTCCACCAGGCTCCCTTTCTCTGAATACATCCTACATTCTGTCCCTTAATTGACTCAGATGGGGTGGTCTCCTTGCTTACAAAGGCATCCCCAATATTTTTGATAAATCATTTAATAAAGGAATACTTATTTATTGTTAATATTTTATTAATAGCAGCTACCACATCTTATGTGTCCTGTTTATGCTACCTCATGTTATCTGCCTGTTGTGGGCTGAGTGTCTGTGTCCCCCTAAAATCTGTAAATTGAACTCTAATCCCCAATGTGATGGTATTTGGAGGTGGAAACTTTGGAGGTCATTGGGTCATGAGGATGGAATCTTCATGAGTGAGATTAGTGCCCTTGTAAGTAGAGTCCAGAGAGCTAGCTCACTGTTTTGAGTTTTTGTTGTTGTTGTTTTATTGTTTGTTTGTTTTTTCTTGTGTTAGTATACAAGGAGAAGTCAGCACTCTGCATCTTAGAAAAGGTCTCTCACTGAAACCAACCCATGCTGGCAACCTGGTCCTGTCTTTCTGGCCTCCAGAATTTCTATTATAAGCCCCCTAAGTGTATGGTACTTTGTTGTAGCAGCCTGAACAGACTGACACCTAACCACGCTGCAAAGTAGATAATGCTGTGCTTACTCTCCAGAGAAGGAAAATAAAGTATAGTGAGGTGAAATCATTTGTCTGAGGTTGCACAGTGAGTCAGAAGTGGAGCTGGGCTTGAATCCCTGTTATTGCAAGATAGAAGATGTTTTGAAAGGAGTCACTGAGAAAACGTCCCAGTGGGAATAAACAAATGATGGAATAAAAATATTCTCAGTTATTCAACATCTGGAAATGAGAAGAAGCCAGGCTTATTTTTAGGCACAGGTTGTTATCAGTGTCAGCATGAGCGTCGTCAGGCATTTGTGTGTTTGTGGGCCTGTTAAACTCCTGGCGCTGAGAGTGAGTGGATTGCATTTTCAAACTATTCATCAGAGGAAGGAATTTTTATCCCCATTTTAGAGATTAGGAAGCTGAGACTCAGAGAAAAATGTCATGCCACTATTCATACAGAGTAGCAGAGTAAGGATTCAAACTTAGGTCTTGTCTCTTTCTCTAGTGCTTTTCTCACTGTGCTGTGTTATGTTGGCAAAAGTCATGTAAGTAAAGCGTAACCATGGAAATCACAATCGAAGATGGTAGATCAATCCTCTGCAGAAATTACTAGTGAACAAACATGTCTGTGTGATCCCTGAGTTGGCCCTTTCCTACAGCACCATGGGGCTCTCTTATCTTTTCTTGGACAACGTTTTTACCAAGGATAAGCACAGAGATGGAGACAGGTTGCTTATGAAGTTTGCTGGTAGTACATATGAGGAAGGGATTGGTAGCTCATATAATTAACAAAAGATATGGGATTAAAATAATCTCCAGAGGCACGGATGCTGGGCCAAAATAGAAAAACAAGAGAGGTGGAATTGCTCACGAAAAAAGCTTACAAACTCATTTATAAGAGGCCTGACCAAGCATCTGTTCACTGAGAAATGGCCTAGGGTTTAGTTGGTTACATCCTTTCCACACAGCAGCAGAAGAGTGATGGATTGAACCAGTGGTGCTGCTACTTAGTTCATAGTAATCAGCAATCATAGTTCCATGTTTCTGCACGGTAGACAGATTCTGGAAAAGTACTGCATCCTTATGCTCATTTTGGAGTTATACAGGTGAACCAGAGACTTGAGAGATCTCTCGCTTTCTTACTGGCATGCGCTAGTCCCTCATGTCTTTTTCCATTGCTACCAAGTGAAGTCAACTGGTCCTGCAATTCTCCCCTCAAGCATTTCCTCCCCTATGGATTCTTCCTTGTAATCTCCAGGCAGAAAAGAGTGACCTCAGATTGAACTGGTGAGAGTGTCTGTCTCTCTCCTAGGCTGGGAGTCCTGTCTGTTGGACTCCCCAAGCCACACCTTATGCCACATGACCTATAAGATGCTTCTCAAACATTATGGGTCACCATCATTACGTAACTTCAGTTTTAGGGACCATGCAAAACATTTTCTTAATATTTACTTAATACCTAGGAGTACGTCAATGCACCAGGAACAGAAGCTCAGTTTATGCCCTGGGCCTTTAAACCACTTTTTATCCATGTAACATAGTAAACAGGGAACGTTCTCTTGGTGTGCTACAATGCTCCCTTTCAGATCAATGCAATCAGAGCTGTGTCAAATAGTATATTGTGAAATATTGGATTTCACAGGAAGACAGAGGTTCAATTTATTTTTTTGCTGGAGTGCCCATCCAATCAGAAGAACATGCCCACTGCAGATTTTCCTTTAGACATGATACCTAAGGAAGATGAAAGTGCAATTATATTCTTCTGTTGTGTGGCAGTTTGAAAGGAGCTAATGCAGGTGTTTGAGATAGAAACCTGGAGACAATGGATACCTCACAAACAATGCGTTGTAGGACATGGAGCTAGCCAGAGGGATGGGCATTTTCAAAATGATGACAAGCAGCAATAGGCTTGGGAGTCATTTCAAGTGTCTGTCAGGCATCAGTCAAACAATAATTCTTTGTTTGTTTATTGGGAGCCAGTGAACTTACTGAGAGAATACTTTCAACTCGACTGAGCATAATTGCTTCCTGAAAATAGATTCTGATGAGTGAATCGAGACTACTTGTTTCTAGCTGTAGCCTTTCAGTTTTTCAGAATTTACAAAGCACATTCCCACATACCGTCTTAAGCACTAGTTTGAGCACTATGTGAGGTGCTTGTGCCTCTTTGAGAAAATCAGACATGATTTAGGCCATGAGAAGAAGGTAAGAGTTCGGTGGGCTAGATAGAGAGTAAGCAAGTGATCACACAAGTAATCATGGCATTGAAATTTTTATTATACTGGTAGATTTTTTTTTTTTAACAAAGATTAAGTCCATGAGAGGGGCTTCTAGGCAACTATAGGAATAAGGGGGCTTGAAGGAACTGTCTTGTCTCCACCCTCTTTCAATTAACAGCACCCAGACTTTCATATTTTGGTGTTTGTAATAACCGTTTGCTTTGAAAACAAACTTCATTGCACACAGAATGCCAAAGACTGCTGTACTCTACATTTAGGAGAATGAGTAACGTGCTTTGTGATAGAGTAATTGTATTTTTCAGGGGTTCTGCTGTTTCTGGGCATAGAACTTTTATGTTTATAGTCTTGGATCCAGTATGGACCTGGAGGAGGCTTCTGAATCTTTTCAGGGAGGGAGTATGCCTTCTATCCAGATTCCTGTTTGTGGCCCCAGCAAGGTGTCCGTGTAGGACGAGCACCTGGCTCACCAGGGCCATGTGGATCCACTTGTTAGGGCCCCAGCAGACTTTACTTGGCTTAGATGCCAGAGAGCCACTTCTGTTCAGAAGAGGTAGCTGATCTTTGCAGGGCCGGCCCACCTTCCCTACAAATCACTGTGCAGAGCCTGACTGCCCATTCAAAGGTCAGCCTTATTATCCTGACCTTTGGCTGATCTGACCATTGGCTTCCCTCGGGTCTTTTTTTCGGGGTCAGTTGCAGGGGTTAATTAGCGGGGGGGGGGGGGGGGGGGGGGGGGGGTCGGGAGGAGAGGCTAATCACACTCACGAGGCCCTTGACTTCAGCATGCTGCCCAGGACCGGCATAGCCACTCTGAAGAGAACGTGTAGGAATAAAAATAGCAACATCCTTCACCTTCTCTATCCTTGCCCTGATCAGCCCCTGCTATCCATAGCACAGTCTTCCACAGGATCTCCTTTGAGAAAATTGAGGACACCTCTTCAGTGTCAATATTTTGAGGAGACACTTGTAACACTACATAGCCATTTGGGTTAAAATTGGACAACTCATGAGATCTCTCTCAACCTTTTTCCCTGTCTGCAGAGTGGGTAAGTGGGCCAGGTGCTCCTGAGCTAGCTGTACCAGCGGTAAGATTGAGCGGCAATTTGGTACAAAGCTGAGTATATATTACTTAGGCGCTTTGTCTATTGGTCTCTTCATCTACAAGAGGAGTCATAGCCTGGTGTCACCAGGTAGGAAAAGTCAAGTGAGATGATATGTATGGAATCATCCTTTTCACCTGATCCTGTTACCCTCTTCCTCTTTTATCAATTACTAGGTCCCTCCTCTTTACTTTCAATAGTCCTGCAGTCCTCCCATTCTCTTTAAGTTCCCCCAAAACAGTGCATTTAGAGCTGTGCAACATGATTCAATTTATGACTCGTGGGTTATTCTTATCATCAATCATTCATCATTTATGTGTTGGATGCCTTCTAAATGCAGGGTCCTGCGTCAAGCCTGAGGATATGGCAGGAATAGAGCTGTCCTCAAAGAGTTCACAGTCTTCCGGGAAGACCACCTTCAAGGATGTGTTTTCAACAATGAGTGAAAAGCCTTTGATGGGACATTTAGCAAAGGAAACCTATTGTAGTATATAGATTGATATCTGAGTGAGTCGTTCTGCATTAATTAAACACATATTTTCTCAGTTCCAACTACCTACAAGGCTCTATTCTGGGCAATGGTAATTCAATAGGTAACAAAACAGACAAAATTCCCTGTCCCATTCCAGGTTATATATTCTGTTGCTTACATGTCCAAGGTTGTGGAGCAGGAGAGGAAGCCTGGGACAGACCAGGTGAGAGTTTGCATGGTGTTCCAAGTGTACTGGGTTCTGGTTTCAGCCACAGGTGGTTACAAAGCTAGGCCATATGAGGTCCTCAGAGAACGTTGTCCAAATTAGTTGTGTTTTAAGACTATGTATCATTTCAAAACCATTTTGAACCATTTTTCTCTGAAACTATCATGCAGAATGGTGTCTGCCACACCAGAGTAGCTCCAATATATATAGAATGACCCATGTGGAAATTATTTTTGAAGTTTGAGACAAGACTTTTCCTGTCCTGTCTCAACTACTCTGGGCTATTGGGACTTTTCTCATTGTGATAATAAAATTTAGTAACTTAGCATGTTTTTATTTTTGCTCTGGCTGCCAGAAAGATTGGGGGAAAATTAGCTATCAATCTTTATGCTTCAAATATTTGCTTCCTGTTAATTTATTTAACTTTATATTTTGTTACCATTGCTACATGAATACCCTTCGTGAAGTAAATTAGTCTACATCCAAAATATGGTCTTTGATTAAAATATTGTCAAGAATGATGACTTGGAATTATCTGAGGTTATTTTTACTTTGTTTTACTATATCTCCAATAATATATAATGCAAAAGCAATGCTGGGGCTAAGAGAAATAGATTGTTCTTCTTTCTTGCTTGAAGCTTTGACATCTTTGTTTATATTTTTTACTTTCATCTTTCTGCCAGCTGAGTTTCTTTGATTGTTTTTGCTTCCCTCTCCCTGCTAAATTTCCCCCACCTATGGCTTTGTCTACCTGTCTAACCCTGCCATTTCTTACTCTTTCTGCTGGTAATCCTAAATATGTATATATTGCTTTTTACTAACATTTATATTTACATTGTGCTCCCTGCTTTTTTATTTTAAATTAATACATAAGACATCTGTGTTGGTTAATTTTATGTGTCAGATTGACTGGGCTAAGGAATGTCCAAATAACTGGTAGAACATTATTTCTAGATGAGTACTGCTAGAAGAGATTAGCATTTGAACCAGTAGACTGAGTTGAAAAGATGACCCTCACCATTCTTGGTGGGCATCATCCAGTCCAATGAAGGCTCCAATAAAACAAAAAGATGGAGGAAGGACACATTTCCTCTCTCTTCTTGAACTGGGTTGTCTATCTTTTTTTGTCCTTGGACATCAGTGCTCCTGATTCAAGGGCCTTCCAACTTGAACTGGGACTTACGTCATGGGCTCCTCTGCTTCTTAGGACTCCAGGCGTGAACTGGACCAACATCATCAGCTTTCCTGAGCCTCCAGATTCAACTTCTCAGCCTCTACACTAGTGTGAGCCAAACGTTCATAATTAATCTCTGTCTAATCTAATCTATATCTATATGACCTATTGGTTCTATTTCTTTGGAGATCACTAATATGGCATATGATTGAACCATCTTTTCATTTTAGGTCATCCATTAGATTCCACTGATTATTCTGCCTTTGGGTCAGGTACCTACCTGGTCTACATGGCTGTGGCAAGATCAGATCAAGCCATGTGGAACAAAATGCTTTGGGGTAAAGGTTTTTTATTTCTATATACTTTTTTTTAAGATTTGGGAATTTAGAATTCATGGACATGAGAACCAGATCCATTTCTCTGTATTAGGTAACTGATGGATTCACTTAATTTTCTCATTTTTAAAGTGAGAATCACAAGCCTTGCTGTGCTCACTTCAAGCACTGCTAAGACTATCCAATGAGATAAGCACCAAAGACAGTTTTAAAACATTTTGAAAATATTAGTATCAATTACTATTCAAGTGCATTTTCTGGCTTCATTCTATGTCCAATACTTGTGTCTTATTAAGCAATTATCTTGGCAATATAACTTTCTAAAACTGTGTGAATTCAAGTTAATAAATATTGATCTCTTGTTATATTGACTTTATTGAGCACTTGATATGCCCTTTTAAGCTACACAAATTACATCACCAACACTACATACAAAGAACTTGAGGCAAATATTTTTATTTTCCTTTGCCTGAAGATAGTTGTATTGAGGCTTACAGGTTTTTAATAACTTGATCCAGGTTTCACATCGAAGTTGGTAGAGTTAAGATGTAAGCCCAGATCTCAGTGACTCCAAATTCTACTCACTTAACCATTATTCTGTAGCATTCTTCATGTCCTGCAGCCCAAAATGAATCACTTTTGATATCTAACTAATTTCTTCTCACAATCTTTTCCAAACATTATTCTGGAAACACTTCTGAAATTCTTGTCAAATTAGTGAATGAGATTTTTGCTAATAGCAGATAACACCCAATGAACCTGCCTGTGGGCTCTATGTTCCTTGAATAGATGACTCATTTTTTTGCCCTGTAATTTTGGTCTCACTTGTCAGTTTATTTAATTGAATTCTAAGCTTCATAAAAAAGATTGGGTGTGATATCTACATATTATATTCCTCACCTAGTTCATGCTTTGGCATAAATTAATGTAAAAAGGTCATTATATTATAATGTGAGGATTAGAAGCGAATTATGTTATATATCACAATGTTCAATTTCCAAACACAGAATCTTTTATTCTTCTCTCTCAGGCAGCAAAATCCATTGACTCAGAAAATGGATACTGGAACTTATAGGTTGGTTGTAAGGGGATTGATAAAGTTCCCTATTTCAGACTTTTAGTTTTGGAGGTGAGAAGATGAAAGCCCACATTGGAGAAGTAACTGTAAAAAGCTAAACTATAAGCTATGGATTTTGATTGATTCAAATTCTCATCTTTTATATGATTCATCACTGTGCATCTAAGAATGGCAACATGGAAGCATGACAACAAGGGTAGAGTAAAAGTTAGAAGAATAAATTCTGGGTCCTCATCTGTCCACCTACTCTTTGGTGCTGGGTAGTACACTTCATGCTTTTGACACTTATGTATCTCCTCTGGAAAATGGAGAACAATGGCTAGTTTTCAGGTGATCATAATAACCTTCCTTTACGATACTGGAGATGACTTGGATATTCTGTTCTTTGAGGTTTGCACTATGTTCTACAAAGTGAAGAACATGGTATAGAAGACACGGTCTTTCCTTTTAAGGAGTTTCATAAAAAAATTCATACTGAACACACACACACACACACACACACACACAAAACACACACTCCATGAAGCCCAGAGCAGTGCACTAATTTTGTACTGAAATCCATGAAAATAATAACTCAAGTTGTAGAAATTCAGAGCTAGAGAGATCATTACAGGTGCCATTATCAGGTCAGTTTTTATGATAAAATCGAAGTTTTGAACCAGCCTTTGATGGACCAAAAGTACAGTCCCAACAGAAAGACCAGCACAGGCAAATGCAGAGAAGTGGCAATGAGCAAGGATAGGCAAAGGATGGCTAGGAGATCACATGACTAGTATGAAAGCCAATTCTGATGATGGCGATTAAAATTTTGGAAAGGAATGTTAACTTTGATTCTTTCGTTCAACAAATATTTATGGAGTTCTTACTATGTGTGGGGCCCTGTGCTAAGCTGCAAGATTCAGGGTCTGCAGGGCAGATATAGCCCTTCTCTGTAAGCGTCTGCCACTCTGCCAAGGGCATCACTAATTAGATGAATGATTAAAACTTAGATGAGATAAGCATTGCAAAGAGAAATTCCCAAGGACTGGGAGTAAAAACAGGGGGTGCAATCAAACTGTTCTCTGAAAGATCTTTCACCTTACACACCCCCACTTCCCCTCCACTTTCTTTAAGGCTCAGAGATAACCACTGCCCTACGCAGCTGTACAGCTCTTCATATATATATTTACATCGTTCTCTCCTACCATAGTTGAGCTCATAGAGACCATGGGCATTGTTCTACTTATTCTTGTACACTCACTGCCTAACCCAGAGCTTGGCATACACTAGGTAGAGTGAGGGAATAAAGTATCATCGTTTCTCCTGTTTGAAAAATACATCACCATTCATAGCTTTTCTCTAAATGGATTGTCATGACAGTTCCAACCCTTTGGTGAGCCATCAAGCTAAAATGAATTCATATAGGGGACAGCCTTCTCTGTTCCAATACTGTATGCATATTGTTACTTAGTACTTCAGGGTTGTAAATATTATTTGATCAACAGGCAAATGCACAGGCTCAGTTAGAAAAAAAGCAATTGTTTAATTTGTGCTTGTGTGTTTAGGGCTGCATGATATAGTCACATCATTAACGGCAAAGAGGGATAGAGAAGCAAGAGGTATCTGGGAGTCTTTGATTCTTGTTTTGGAATGTTGCATTACCATTTCTCTTTTTCCTAACTTGAGTCTTAGGTTTTCAATGAAGAATGGATGGGATTTCAGAGGAGGATTAAGTAAATAAGTCATATTAAAATGACAAAATGGGTAAATAGAATATAATGTGGAATGAAATGTAAATTGGATTTCGGCAAACACTTTCATACAGGCTTACCACCCAACCCTTTCCGACCACTTCAGAATCCTACAGTGGCTTCCACGCATGGTTCTATTACATGTTGCCACTCAAGGGCATTTGATGTTTTCTCTCTCTGGAAATTCATTTGCATTTAAATGATTTGAAATAATCATAAAAGCCAAGTGCTATGAAGTTTGAAATTAGTTACTGTCTATAAATTGCGATGCCATTAAAAGATGATTGTGGAGAGCTTTGCTGTCTCAAATGTAGGCAGATTAAAATCTAACAAAGTACACCTTGTTACAAACCTGTAAAGAATGATGGGATACAGAATTAAATTGATTTATTCCTATACTTGTGCCTATAAAATTGATGCACTTGAGTTTATTCTCAGAGTAACAAACTTTTTCATCTGGCCTATATCTATCCTCCTTAAATCTATGGCTGTTTTATAGAACTTGCTAGATTTCTTTCTTTCTTTTATGGAAAAATGAAATGAGTGGAACTGGGTTGCATTTTCCTTTTAAATCAGAGAATTAATGCAACATATTTTGGAAGAGAACCTTGGAAAACAGTAGGTGCATGTTTAAAGGTGTTAGGTAGGAGTTACCCCCAACATGGAAATGGGTACTCTGTCCTTCCTGGAAGATACATAACTTGTATCACAGTGGCTAAAAGTCCAGGCTCAGAAGTCAGATGTTTTGGTTTCAAATAAATATTCTGACAATTGCTCAGCTGTGTGACCCTGGAAAAGTTTCTTAATCTTTCTGATTCCAAACTGGGAATAACAACAACAATAGCTATATTCGAATTACATAGGATTATGATGAGAGTAGAAAGAAATAATTCACGTAAGCATTTAGTACCTAAAGCATGATGAGTGTTCAATAAGTTTTAGCTGTTATCCTTTACCGGATATGTCCAAAATATTCCATCCTTGACTCTGGTCTCCCAGTCTCAATGCTTCACAGGGTTTTTGCATATAGGCTCAAAAATTATTTAATACTTCTTCCATAAAAAAGTGAAGTTTATGTCCCTTCCCTTTGAATCTGGTCTCTTGATTTTTGACCAATAGAACACAGAAGAAATGACACCATGCCAGTTTCTGGACCAAGCTGGAAGATACTGGCAGTTGCCAACCTTGCTCTTAGGATGCTCAATCTTGGAACACAGCCGCCATGCTGTGAGGGAGCTCAAGTCACCCCAGGAATAACCCATGCACAGAAAAGCTAATAGCTAGTTGTATTAGTTTACTAAGACTGCTGTAATGAAGTACCACAAAATGGGTGGTTGAAACAACAAAAATTTGCCTCACAGTTCTGAAGGCTAGAAGTCTGGGATCAAGGTTTGGTGAGTGTTGTTCCTTGTGAAGGCTGCAAGGGGTACAACTGATCCAGGTGTCTCTCCTTGGCTTGTCAGTGACCATCTTGTTTCTGTGTCTTCACATGATCTTCCTTCCGGACATGTCTATGTCCAAATTTTCCCTGCTTATAAGGATGCAAGTCATATTGGATTAGTGCCCACCCTGATAACTTTATTTTAACTTGATTACCTATCTCCAAAAGTCTCCTTTGGATGTACTGGGGGATAGGACTTTAATATACAAATTTTTTGGAGGACACAGGCAAACCCATAAAACAGCACTAACTTAGGAGTCATATTAATGCCCTGTCTTGAAAGTGGACCTATTGGATCCCATCATAGTGATGAGCCCTGCACGAATTGCTGACTTGGAAGGAAAATAAGTGAACTGTTGTTGTTTTAAGCCATCAAATTTGGTTATGCAGCAATAGGTAACCCACGCCATGCTATTCCTTGGACTGAATACCTGTCATTAATTTTCATGACATAATCTAAGGACTTTGTCTACAACTGACCCTTTGTTTCATTCTATTCCTTGCTGCCTCAGGTGGGATTTATAATCCAGTTCTGGCCCCCAACAGTCAAACCCCAGGTCTGTATGATATACAGATAAAAAACATAAAACTACACAACCTGTTCCTTATGCCCCTTCATCCAAAAAATTAGAGTTTGGACATCTGGCCATAAACCAAAAAGTATCCCTAAAGTCACTTAAAGGTACAGCTTGGCTTATGACAGGAGGTAGAAATGAGAAGTCTTGAAGAAGACAAGCTAGGATATCAGGGGAGAAGTGGAATTAAGATCAATTTAGCAAAAGGAGTTGCTGCTGCTTCTGACCTTTGCTATGCTAATGTCTCTGGAGCCTGTTCACACAAATAGCCTGACCGGTCTACTCCCATGGAGATGACCTCCAGTGACATACATCAAGCCTTTTCATCTCCATTCTTGGCAATTTTTAAAATTATTTTTCTTGTTTGTTTTTTTACCTTTTTTTTTTTTTTTTTTTTTACTTTTAAATGTCCCCATCATGGAGACCAGGCCATGTTTTTGTCCCTAAACAGAAGTGAAGATAGCCACTTATATCTGAGAAAACCAGGAGTGGGAGCAACCAGTTGGAAATCTGCTAGAGTTTTTACATAGTTACAGATTGGAAGCTGATCATATGTCAAGTTCAAAGGATGAAACCAGAGTTAAGCTGAAAAGAAAAGGGCTAGGGGCTGATTTCTCCTCCAGTGTCTCTGGTTTTCACTGTGATCCTATCAATTTTCCTTCCTAGCACAGACACTGAGGAAAGATGGGAAAATCCAATTAGCTTGGAGAGCTTGGTCTAGGGGTCTATGCAGAGGAAATCCTGGTACCTCCAGATGCAGAGTCTTTGATCATTGATCCCTTGTGGCCTCCAAGTGCTGGCTCAGCTGCAGGAGACAACACAGAGACTCGGTAAGATTGAGGATTGTGGACAAGTTTAACATGCTTTGCAGAGTGGCTTGAACCATAGTTACGGATTAGAAGATCTACCACTGAAACAACGGAGCCTGATTTTGAGAAAAATATGTATTCTAAAGCTCTATTCAAAGGCTGGAGTTATGTGGGATAAAAAGAATTGACTAGCAGAGGTAGGGTATTATGATTACCAGCACCACAGAAATTAAGGTGATATTCTGGTTATGTTGATTACCTTAGAACAACCAACCAGATCATCCAAACTTAAAACTTTCCTCTTTACAATGAAAAAGTTGATTGTATAAAGTGCCAAAATCTCCAATTTAATCTCTGCTTAAAAGAAATACATTTAGAAAATTTGCATAGCACTTTATTCTCCGCAGCATTTTATTTTATTTAGGTGATCTTCCCCCAAGTTAAAATTTGGCAATTGTTCCTATACCTGTGTTTACATTATTATAGATTTTCCTTAAACTCATTTATGTCAACTTGTGTGTGATAGAATTAAGTTTGGGGATAAGGAAAGGGCAGTGATCATGTGCCCTTTCCTTAAGGACTCAACAGAATAAAATGTATGTTTTTGATAATAAGCTACACAATACCCATTTCCATTCACCAAAGAGCTGGTGCCATATAAACATACACAGGGATAAAAGGTATATTTTGAAGATGACCTTGTGGCATTGACTTCAGAGGGAAATAAAGCAGGAGCTGAAATGTCAATTGTTTAAGTTAGCTTTTCCTCTATTAAATATTTACTTGTGATATTTGTAGACCTGTAGTCAGGGCCAAAAGATTAAATCATCTGGTCGGAGTTACAGTCAAGGGCTGAGATTATGTGTAGGTTAAACAAGATTGTGTCATTTGAATTCTTAGCCTCACAATTAAATAATATAAAATAAAAGCAATACACTACTCCCAGATAGCTTCATTCTTCTACTACAGTGTTGGGGAGGGGGTGTTTAACGGCAAGATAAAACAATTAGAATAAATCCTGTAAGAGAAGTATTACAAATCCATGAGAAAATGAAATGAATCTGAGTAGACCTTATAAGATGTAGACAAATTTTATCCCAGTCTGGAAGGATGACACTGTTTATAACACTTAGCATCCAGACTGTAAACTCTTCCAAAATACGATAGTCTCCTAGAGTGCAGGACCTGTGATGACTTCACTTTGGTTTCTCACTCATAGCACTATGTCTGGGCTAAAGTAGTTGTTTATATCAGTAGTTGTTCTGGCTGCAACTAATAGAAGATTCAATTGAGTTAGCTTAAATAATAAGGGGTATTTTATTGTAGCTCATGTTGATGATGTGGTTCTAGGATTGATCATTTAGTATCTCAGAAAATTCAATAAATATCCAGTTCTTTCCATCTTTCAATTTTATCATCTTCATTAATGTGACTTTGTCCTGGATGAAATACTTACATAGTCATTTCCAGTGCAAGAAGAGGTATTGTTTCTTTCTACTCTTTATGTAGGTTATAGAACTTTTATGAAAGACCTTCCAGCAAAACTGTGTCCCCCCAACTCATTGATGAAAACTGGGTCAAGGACTTCCCTCGAGTGAATTGTTGTTAATGGGATTAAGGATTGTCATGTTTGAGTAAAATAAATCAGGATTTACCTCTGAGACATGTCGGAAGGGGTGAAACTTGAAATCAGGTATTTTTGTTGGGTAGGCAATCTCAATATTCATTGAGAATATATAAATATATATATATATATTCAATTGAGATAGAATAGTAAATTTTAGGCATAGGTAAAGAAAAAAACAAGCTCCCATTTTATCTTTGCTGGACTATTTCCATGGCTCCCTCACCACCTTCAGTTTCTTCCCCTACAAACTCTTCTTCAAATAATGTCCGGCACGATCTTTCTAAAATGCTGAACAAGTTTTTCTACTTTCAGTCATATAATTAGTATAAAATGGTTTGAACTTGGAGTTTTATTCTTAGTCCAGTTTTCTTTCCTCGAAACTATGATATCTTCTTTATTTATTTTTATATTTTTATAGGGGAACCATAACATGCCAAACTTCAAGAGGAAAGGAACATGAGTTTTGGCAGGAAACTGCAGTGTAATGCACACAAAATTAGAGCTGGTATAATTAAATAGTAACACACTGAGCTATTACCTCCAAGGGGGCTGTTATATGGTATGACATAGGAAGGGGAATGCTTTGAGAAGATGCAGCATTTGTTCTCGGTTTAGAGCCCAAGTATAAGAAGACACTACTCTCCAAAGTGATTTTAGAGCCTGTCCCATCATCACAGTGACAGATCGTCACTACTGGAGGAGAACAGTGCTGATCTCTCCAGAGCAAAGGCAGACACAGCAGGCTCTAGAAGAAGAAGAGAGCTGCAGGGTGACACAGCCATGCCAAGGGTCAAGGTTCAAAGACTGTTCTTTTTTATTTAAAGATTTTTATTTTGAAATAATTATAGATTCACTGGAAGTTGCAAAGGAAGTACAGGAAAGACTTGTTTACCTTTCACCCAGTTTTCCAAATGCTTACATCATCCATAATTACAGAATATGTCAAAAGCAAGAACTTGGCATTACCGGTATTACTACCTGTATGTGTAGTTCTATGTCATTGTGTCATGTGTGTATATTTGTGTAACCACCACCACAATCAAGATACAGAACTATTACATTGCCACAAAGATTTCCGCTACTGCTGCCCTGGTTAGTCACATCTACTTTCTTGCCTTCCCCAAGATCTTTAACCTCTGGTAATCACTAATCTATTTTCCATTTGCATATAGTAACAATTTCAGGAATGTTATATGAAGGGAATTATACCACATGTGACCTTTTGCAATTGGTTTTTGTTTTCATTCAGCGTAATGTCCTCAAGATCCATCCAAGCTGTTACATGTATCAATGGTTCTTTTTGTTTTTAATGGTGAGTGGTAATCCACAATATAGCTATATCACACTTTGTTTAACTATTCATCTACTGAGGAATATTTTTGTTGTTTCCAGTTTTAGACTACTATAAATATTGTGTATAGGTTTTTGTTTGTTTGTGTGTTCATTTTTCTGAGATAAATGCCCTGGAGTACAATTGCCTGATACTATGGTATTAGTGCATATTTAGGGGGTCTGTTTATTTCTTTGTTTTTTAGAAACTACAAACTCTTTTCAAGAGTTACTCTTTCATTGTACATTCACACTAGAAATTTATGAAAAGTCTACTTTCTCTGCATTCTCATCAGCATTTGGTGTTGTCACCATTTTTTATTTTAGCTACCTAATAGGTGTGAAGTGATACATCATCAGGGCCTTGCATTCCCCTAATGACCAGTGATGCTAAACATTTTTACTTCTTCATTTTCCATATGTATATTTTCTTTGGTGAAATGTTTCCTCATGTCTCTTACCCACTTCCTAAGTGGACAGTTTGTTTCCTAACTGTTGAGCTTTGAGAATTATTTATGTATTTTAAATATGGGTCCTTTTGTGAGACATGTGGTTTGCAGTATTTTCTCCTGTTCTGTAGCTTGCCTTTTCACTCTCTTAACAGGGAATTTCACAGAGCAAATATTTCTAATTTTGACAAAGTCCAGTTTATCGTTCTTTTACAATGGACTCTTACTTTTGGCGTCATGTCTAAGAACTCTTCACCAAACTCTAGGTTCCAGATTTTCTCCCATATTATCTTTTAAAATGTTTACAGCTGTATGTATTATATTCAAATCTATAGTCCATTTTAAGTTAATATTTGTAAAAGGTATGAGGCTGAGGTCAAAGTTTTCTTTTTTTTTTGTTATTTGTTTGTTTGTGTATTTGCCTATGAATACCCAGTTTTTCCATTTATTGAAAAGTCTATTCTTCCTCCATTGAATAGCATCTTGCATTTGTAAGTAGTATTTATATATTAAGGATATTAATACTCTGTATTATAAACTGAATATTATAAATCAGTTCATTGTACTTGTCTGAGGCTATTTTTAGGTTCTCCATTCTGTTCTATTGATCTGTATGTATATCCCTCTGCAAATCTACAGCCTTGATTATTGTAGCTATGCAATAAGTCTTGGAATTGAATAAAGTGATTTCTCCTATTTCATTTATTTTTCTTCAAAATTGTTTTAGCTATTCTACTTCCTTTTCCTTTCCATAAAAATTTAAAACGATCTTGTCTATATCTATAAAAAAATCTTGCTGATAGTTTGATAAGAATCATGTTAAACCTGTGAATCAGTCTGGGGAGAGCTGGCATCCTTACCATGCTGTTGCTCAATCCATGAACACAGTATGACTCTCCGTTTATTTAGACCTTATTTTCTTTCATCAGCATTTTTAATTGTCCAGCGTACAAATCCTGCACTCATTTTGCTTAGATTCACACACTAGTATTTTATTTTTGGCTGTACTTAGCAGGAGGAATAAGAAAATGTGTACCTACTACATCTTCCTAGAAGCACAAATCACCAAATATTGTTCTTTGAGAAACATAAAGGCGTCATATAAGACCAAGAAACTAGTGCATTGAAGCAACAAGTGGACTCCAGTATGGATGTCACTAAACTCTGGGGGGCCACAGGAGCAAAGGACATTTCAGAGATAATCTCAGCCATTCAAACCTCCACAAGATTACCTATGTGAGAGAAAGTGAATGCAGTAAGTCATACCTTCATTAGAGTAACATTGAATGACAAAACATCTCAATTTCTCTACTTCTATTATATCTCTATTGGGACTTTTCGGCATATCCATTCAAGCAGTGGAAACTGTTTCTCTTCCTTTTGGATCCTAGCTAGGTTTGGGACATACATGCTTTGACCAATAAAATGTGGCAGTAGTGATATTATTCTAGTTCTAAGTCTAAGACTCAAGACATTTGATTATTTCTGATCTTTATGTAAGATCTTTGGGATCACTTTGTGAACAAGCAAGGTCATCTTACTCCAGCCAGACCCCACTTAGCAGTATTGGTTGTAGCCTAACCCAACCCAGGCCAGATGAGGGGTCCAGCAGATCCACTTCCTGGTGAGTAATAATAAATGCTTTAGGGTGGTTTATTTTGCAGCACTGCCTAACTAATGCATGCAGAATGAAGGAATTAAAGGCAATTGAGCTCACTGAATTTATTTTATGATCATATATAGAGACACACTTTTTTCTCTCCATAAAGTACCGCTTCTTCTAGGTTGTATCATAAATAAATCCATAAGAGAGACACATGTTTGTGAATTATAAGAGATTTATACTTACAGTTTTATGCTAACAAATTTGAATAGCTCGACACTATGATAATTTTCTAGGAAAATGTATATCACAAAACTAAATCATGAGAAGCAGAAAATTTGGACAATAATGCAATGATCACAAAAAATAACAACACATTGAACCTATTGGTATATTAAAAGAATAGTATAATATGTCCAAGTAGGATTTAATCACAGGGACTCAATGATGGTTCAACATTATGAACACTATAACATTTATTGCAATATGAGACAAAAAGGGAAAATTAAATTTGAATTTTCTGATAGATTTCTAGAAGTTATTGATACAATTAAATATCTATTCTTGCTTTTAAAATATTTTAGTAAATTAATCACAGGGAGAAATATTTAATAAAAAGAATTTCCATAGCATGATAGAGTATGAATCAAAATCTAACAGCAAATATCTTGGTTAGTAATAACTGTGAGCACTGAGTACTTTCTACATACCAAGAACTGTTCTAAGTACTTGTACATATATTGACTCATTAATACTCAAACCATCTCTAAGTACTAGTATTATTTTCCTTTCTTACAGATAATAAAACTGAGGTACAAAAAGATTATTCAACTTTGCCGAGATCATACATTATGAAACAGTGG
The DNA here is from genome assembly GCA_008750895.1 of Mirza zaza. Lineage (NCBI taxonomy): Eukaryota > Metazoa > Chordata > Mammalia > Primates > Cheirogaleidae > Mirza > Mirza zaza. The sequence goes on from VSMD01078874.1 coordinate 52,872, forward strand.
AGCTATCATTTGAATTGAGGCAGATTGGCTCAAAAGTGAAATTTACAACTATGAAATAAGGCTTTATGAGTACTATAACCACTGCAAGTATTAATAAAATCCCTTGCAAGGTAAAGGTTCTTGGTATTTACATTAATCTTCAAAATTTTTGGCAGGTTATGTATATTGCTTATATATTACATTTTATGCATAGTATATGTATATATTATATATTGTTTATATATTATGTATATTGTATATGATATTTATATATTGTGTATGTACATATATACACACATATATATAACAATGAGTTTCACTTGTATTAAAAATGTATATACACTATTCAAAATAGCAATAAAAACATAAAATGCCTAATTATAGATTAAGAAGAAAAGCGCAAGACTTTGGTGAAGAAAAATGCAAAATTATCCAAGTCGATAAAAGGAAATTTACTGGGTTAACTTACTATTTTACTAGATAAGAAGACCCAGTATCTAGCAGATTAATTCTTCTCAAAAATTAATTAGATCTTATTCCAATCAAAATTCCTATTTTAAAAATTGTTTTTCTGGAGAAATAACTAAAAAAGAATATTCAATGAAAGTCTGAAAAAGATATAATAGTATGGGGAGCTGTGTAGAGTGATTTAGAAAATTGCTTTACCAGATATCTGCTATAGAGATACAGCAAATAGAATAGAGAGGTGGTGGCAGAGATAAAGACAGAGACAGGAAACTTAACAAGAACAGACAAAATATACAGAAACAGATATATGGGTATATGAGAAACTGGTATATAATAAGAACTGGTATTTGAAATCCCTTGGGAAAGAGGAGTAATTGGAAAATGTGATGAGAAAAATGGCTACCCATTTAGAAAATAAAGTCAAACTTATCTTTTACACCATTCATTAAAATGAATTTAAAGTGTGCATTTTTAAAAAAAAAAAGCCTTGGAAACGACATGATGGAGACCCAATAATCATACTTCAAAAAATGTCATTTAATCAAAAAATATATATTGAGATGATATCATGTGCCAGATACTATGTTGTACACTGGGGATAAAAAGGTGATCAACATCTTTAAGCCTCCCTCGTTTTCATGTGGAATTTCCGTTTTCATGAGAATTTATCCTAAGTAGATGATAGGACAACTATGCAAATATATAGGTATAAGGATATTTTTACATATAGTTGACGGTAGCTGAAAAATGGGAAGTCAAGTGCCACCAATATGGATTTGCAAATTAATAATTGCACATCTCAGAAAAGCACACAATGCAGCTATTTAAAAGGTTATGGCAGGGCTATGTGAATTAAAATAGAAAATATTAATGATATATTGCTAAGGGAAATTGAAGATTATACAACTGTACATCATGGTCTACCTATCATTTGAAATGAATTCTACTTAAATATTATAGACTAATCTCTGGGTAGTGGAATTATGGACAATTTCATTTTCTTCTTTATACTTATGTGCATTTTCTATAATAAAAATAATTACATGTGTTAAATATCAAAGTGAAAACTTAATTCCCCTAAAATTGCTCTCATATTATAAATCACCCACTTCCTTCATGTAACACAATGTCTTCCTTTCAGAAATATTCCAGGTTCTTGGCTGGCAGTCTATAATTGATGTGGCTATAACACAGGAAAGAAGTACAATATATCCCCACCAGATCTTAGATCCGCTAGAGGGGGGTGCATGCGGCCCCCAGGGACAAAGGATGCCTGGCATAGGTATGGTGGCTGGCACCAGAGGGCTTGGGTTAGAGCAGGGCCAACTCTCAAGGCAGATAGAAAAATCTATCACCCAAGGTTATAGAGACTTCTGGTTCTTTGAATGACAATGGCAAATATCAGCAGTCTAGAATCCCAGAATGTTGCATATTTTTTAGGCTAGAAAGGACTTTGGAAAGAAATTAGCTCAACATCTTGACTTTCTCATTAAGCAACCTGAGGCTCTGTGAAAGGGAAAGGTGAAAAGGGCATGGGAATAACAGTCATCATGAATTAGTATCATGAGCTTCACATTTCCACGAAAATGATTATGCCATTATTATTTGCAGCTTAGCAAAGAAAGCTCAGAGTAGGTAGGAAAGTTGTTTGAGGTCACAGGCAGGATTTGATCCCTAGTTTATCTGTCCCCAAAACTGGTGCTCTGTAATCCACCCACATCTAGGTCGTTAGGGACAGAACTAGAAAGGGATGACCAGGCTCTGCACTCTCTCGAACATTCTCTGTTTATGAAAATTATCCCTCATGCCCAGGCATGGGACGTGTCTGGATGACAGAGACCAAACGTGGCAGGATACAGTGCTTGGTGACAAGGGAGGACACTGTCAGTGGGGATCCAGTAGAGAAGCAGGAGGAAGCCAATGACATGGAGCTTCTAAAGTGCTCATGAGAAAGAACATTTCTACCAAATATGTGTTTCCCTACCCCAGTAATACTTACTTGTATCCTCTTAAATCTATCTCCTATAATATACCAGATCTATAAATGAAAAATTTGACAAAAGCAAATCAAACTGATCATTTTACAAATACTCTGGAAGGAAAGAAGAATGGACATTAGGACATCTAGACAAATCCTCTGGCTGAGCAAGAAGAGAAACCCAATGCCTAAAAAGGGAAATGACCCACAAACAAAAGGTCTAAGCCACAGATTCACGCCTCTAAACAGCCAGTCACTGCGGCCCAGGTCACTCCTGACTTCAAGGTGGGATCAGAGGTTTATGTGCAGAGATTAATGCCATCTTTGACAGAAGCAGTGTCACCTCCCAGTATTAAATGAATTGTTCTTCTGGAATCTGAGATTATGAAAAGAGTGGGAGAAATAAAAGAACGGAGTAGGAAAGAAAACTAGAGGTAAAAAACAAACAAACAAACAAAACTAAATAACAAAACAACCGGGAGATATATTTAAGATAAACTCATACATATTCTCACTAAGATTTGAGGGGCTATCAAATCAATAAAGAAACAAGATTATGAAATGGAATGATTTTAAAGCCAGAAATTTTTAGAAAATTGAAAGACAGGATTTTAGAAGTAAGGGAAAAAAGTGATGGAGACAGAAGAAAGAATTGGATTTGCAGGAAAAGTAAATACATCGGTATTTGAGGAGTTAGTTCAAATATGCTCCTGTTGATCAAGGAAAATAATAGAAAAGTGACACGAGAGAAAATAAGCGATAGGTAGGATAAGATGAGAAATGAAAGAAATAATAAAGTTAGACTAAATAATTAATGTTCAAATCAGAAAGGCTTGCCCATCAAATTAATGCCATGAGGCTCTTGACTATACAATTCTTAGATGTAACTTTGTGACATTCACACGGAAAAGGGTAAATAAAGAAGAATCTGTAACTCAGGCAGGCAAAGGAGCCAGACCTACAATAGCAAAAAGTGTCATGTGGCCACTTGACTTTTTCCTCTTGCCACCTGGCAAAGGACCAGTGTGATCTCCAACATGGCACCCCCGTTAAACAACTTCAATTGCTTCCCAATGTAGTAGAATAAGTTACAAACCTGTTTCATGTTTTCAAAGTGATAAATTCAAAGTCAAAAAATCCTCATGCATTTTCACTGTTGATTTCAAAATTTTAAGGAATAGGTAAGTTATATGTTATGTAAATTATTCTAAAATCAGAGCATTTTATGAGGCAACATGACCTTGCTAACCTGTGAAAGACAGCACAGAAAACTCTAGTCTAATCCCAATTTGAAAATAGAGGTTCAAATTAAAACACACACACACACACAAAGAAAATCCATCATAGTATTTTCAGGAATTATGCTCATTATGTACTTGGGTAATATCTCAATATTAAAGCATAAATTGGCTATTTTTCCATAAATCTCAGCATATATAGTAATAGTTAATACTACAAGAACATTTATTGAGTTCCATTTTATGGAAAATAAAGACACAGAAAGGTAAAGAAATTCATCCAAGGCCACACAGAGAAGTAGGGTTGGCGCTAAGATTTGAATCCAGACAGTCTGGCCCTAAAATCTGAGTTCTTTGCCCCTCTGCTGCAGAGCAGACATGTGGTGAATATTTGATGACTGCATTTTATTATTTCTACTCTAGTTGTCTATTGCTGCATACCAAACCATCCTGAAATGTAATTTTTTAAACATAAAATGCATTGCTATGACTCACAGGTTTCTGTGGGTTGACCAGACAGGTCTTTCTTGTGGTTGGGGTATCCCACAAAGTGTTGCAGTGACATTATGGCTGAGGCTGGTGTCATCCTAGGAGTGATTGAGCTGTATGTCTGGTGGCTTCTTTACTCAGAGTCTGGCGCTTTGATGCTTCTTGGCATTTGCAGAAAGGTGAGCATCCCGGAGGATGATGGCCCACAGGTGGTTGTGCTTTCTGCACAGTAGCTAGCTTCCCGGAGCCAAGAAGCTTTGAGACAAATTCAAGGCACCCAGAACTGACACAGCAACACCCCTGCCACATTCTATTGTACAAGCACTGAGAGAGGATACATGGATTTAACAGGACACGGAGGTAGGCTAGACTCTGGTTGAGCAAGTGGCAAGGGCACATTACAGAAGAAGAAGTGTCACCTGCCACATCATAATTTTATTTAATAGGAACTCCATTTTCCTGTGCAAAATCAGAATATAGGCAGTGTAAGTGTTCTGAGTATGTTTAAAGTAGGCTAAACTAAGCTATGATGTTTGGGAGGTTGGGTGTATTATATGCATTTGAGACATAATGGTATTTTCAACTCAAGTTGGGTTTATTAGGATGTGACCCCATGTGATACTTGGTGGAAAGTAAGAATTCTCCCTTCCACTCCGGCTAGTTTTTCTCAGCGCACTTCAATCAGCAACCACTTTCGTATCTTCATCGTGTGTCTTCTAGATCGTTGATGGAAATATGAACAAATGATATGTATAGTCTTATTCTCCTTGGGTCTTACACAGAAGGTGGCACACTGTTAACACTCTTTAGTATTTTATATCTTGAAAAACTGCCTATATTAAGAAAGTATGGAAGGCAGGAAAAGAGGATAGGTGGGAGGAAAGGAGGACAGAAAAAAGAGAGGGAAGAAAGGAGAGAGAGAGAGAGAGAAGCCACAGCATACATTTTAGTTACCGTATACAAACAAAAATATGGAAAGTATACACTAAATTAATAATAGTGGCTATTTCTCTGTGGTGTGATTTACAAAATTTTTAATCTTAGCTTTTCTATGTTTCGTAAATTTTTTATAATGGGTGTATGTTACATCTGTGATAAAAATGTTATTAGTACCAAGACCACATAGTTCAGTTTTTATGCTGGTATTTATTTATTTATGTATTTGTGGGGTTTTTCCTTTCTTTTCTTTGCTTTTTTTGTGTGACAAGGTCTTGTTGTGTCACCCCAGCTAGAGTGCAGTGGTGTCATCATATCTCACTGCAACCTCAAATTCCTGGGCTCAAGAGATCTTCCTGCCTCAATCACCCGAGTAGCTGGGACTACACATGCGTGCCACCACACCAGGCTAATTTTTCTATTTTTTGTAGAGATGGGGTCTTGCTCTTGTTCAGGCTGGTCTTGAACTCCTGACCTCAAGCATTTCTCCTACCTGGACCTCCTGAAGTGCTAGGATTATAAACGTGAGCCACCACCCCAGCCCATTCTTTACTATTGTTGTTTTATTACTTCTAAGAAACTTATCCCCAGCTTTGATATAAATGGAAAAAGAAGACTTGCTTGGCTTCCCGTAGGGATCTTCCAACACAACTATATTTAGTTAGAAAAGTGTACCATGCCAATTCCCTTTCCTTCTCTTTTCATTTATGCTTTCATAGTCCTGTTTATCAGGCTATTGTCCTGCAACTTAACCTCTATGGAATCCATGATCTTACTTTATTATTATGAATGTGATCACTAAGTCGTGTACCTACCATGTGTGAGGCAAGGCACTGTGCCGTAGGTAGGGGATGGAGGAGACATAGATATTGATGGACCTGTGCACTGTATCTAAGCTGTGATTTTATAAGTGTTCCAGTAGCAGCCTAAAGAGCTGGCTCGGGATCACAACAGCAAAACATATCAATTTTTCCTGGTGAACTCAAGATATAGTTTTCATAGTAGGTACTATTGAGCTGGATCATAGAACAACCCACTTTTGAGAATGGTAGGATAAGGAAGTGTGTGGAGGGGAAACAGCACAGGAAATGGTATGGGAGCTGCTAGGAAGCCTGGAGAAGCAGCCGAGTGGGCAACGTGGTGGCAAGTGAAGGAAACACAGACCAGGAACCAAGGGCTCGTAGCCATAAGGAGAGTTGCAGGTTTTTCTGTGGGCATTCAAGCGACTGCCAAGGCAGGGGCATGCCTGTGTGACAGGCACCAGCTGTGTTTCCCACAATGCACAATCCCTTAATATGAGCCCTTCAAACAGATACTTTCTGAATTCAAGGTGATAAATCCTTACTTAAAAAAAAATTATTTAATTTGCATTCTCAGTAAACTTAAAGGAAGATATGTGTCCCAGGAGGCTTAAATGGAGGTGAAACCCCAGTAGCTAAGCCTGAGTTTGCAGCCGTTAGTACCCCGCAGTAGAGAGCTGTTGTGATCTGGAGACTCTGCGAGGGGTCCCTGAGGAATCTAATGTACTCTTCCTCTTCAAAAAATACAATAAATAAATAAGTCACACCAAGTTGCAGTCCTTGGTGTTTCCTCTTCCCCATTGGCTAAAAGCACTGTGAAGCTAGGCAAGAACTATTGCTTTATTTACTGAGAGTACTCAGTCCAGTGCTTGGACCATACTGGGTGCTAGAAGCAAGTTAATTAACATACACTCCGGAAAAGCAAGACTAGGATAAGCATCCCAGAAGGATGAACACTAGAGAGAAGATGGAGGCCGCCCTGAGACCTGACACAGATGCTTTCCCCCTTGGGTCCCCGTAGGTGTCTCTGGCATGAAGGATGCCAGCTACTGAGGCAGCTCAGAAGTAAACTAATAGAACTGGTTTAGGCTTTAGTTGAAGAAGCCAAAGCCACCAGGTTCTTTCTCTCCTGTTTGTCAGGAGCTAATTCTCCCTGAAGGCCAGGAGGAAAGGAGAGGAAGTTTGTGACAGACTGGGGGTCCCAGCCAACCTCAGACCATTCGTGAAGACTTGCCTGTAGGAAGTGTGTATTTAATGTCTGCTTTCCAGGACCCACTGAGGATAGATGGTGGAAACTGCTCAAGCTCCTCACAGTTAAAGTCTCCCCGACTTCAATTGCACAGTTTCATTCAATGTCTCAGCAGCAAGTTGCTGCTCAAACAATTAATTCTTCCTTAATTTGTCAGCTGGACTTGCACCTTCATTTTTCTGAATCTGCAAAACACTTTGTATTTAAGGATCTTCAGGGTAGCATGTCAGGACAGACAGAATACTTGCTTTGGACCCAAATAACTCTGGTTCTGATATCCTACTGTGCTATGCCCTAACCCTATGACACTGGAAATGTATTTATTTATTTGAGATGCTGTTGATTTTATTATCAAAGAGAAGGTATAGTCACCATGCAATTTTTGTGAAGATTAACAGAAACTAAATATAAATGACTGCTTTATTGTTACATTTAAGTGGATCTTGTAAATACTATTAGAAGTCAGCCAGTCCTAAATTCAAACTCCATCTTTACCACTTAATCTCTGGGTAAAACTTCAGGCAAGCTTCTTTGTCTTTGGATACTTGGGTGTCCTTCTTCTGCAAAGTGATATTATCTTATAAATTGGTTGTAGGAATTAGTGAACATGTAGATAACATACGTAGCACAGTTTGTGGCAGTTTTGGCAGATGCTTATATGTGGCTGCTTCTCTTCTTATCTTTCCCTGGTATTGTTGCCTTGTTTCTCTCCTACTTCTTAGACTACAAGCTTCTTGAATGCTCGAAACATGGCTACTTCTTGGCATCTTCAGTACATTTATTAATTGAATAAATAACATATGAAGATATGTTGAATAATTTGCTTAGAAATATTTGGGAATGAGGGGAATAAATCTATTAGTGGCTTTCTATGATATTTAGAACATAATCAGTGCCTGAGCCCTTCAAAAACCTATGATAGAGCCACTGAAAATAAAAAGCAGCAAATTAAAACATACTACCAGAGATAATCTCTTAATCACAAAAGTAGACATGAAGAAAGGAAGAAAGGAAGAAAGGAACCTCAAAACAACCAGAAAACAATCAAACAAACAAAACAAAACAAAATGGCAGTAGTAAGTCCTTATTTATCAATAATAACACTGAGTATAAATGGTCTCTATTCTCTAATTAAAATATACAGAGTAGCTGAATAGGTAAAGAAACAATACACAACTGTATGTTGCCTTCAAGAAACCCACCTCACCTATAAAGTCATGCATAGACTGAAAGTGAAGGGGTAGATAAAAATATTCCATGGAACTAGAAACAAACAAACAAAAAAGAATAAAAAAGAATAGGCATAATTTTACTTTTGTCAGATAAAATAGATTATGAATCAAAGCCTAAGAAAAAGACAGAGAGGGTCACTATATAATGATAAAGGGATCAATTCAGCAAGAGGTTATAGCAATTATAAATATCTATACAGCCTACATCAGAGCTCCCAAGTATATAGCCTTATAGCAAACATTAATACATCTAAAGGAAGAGATATGCTGCAGTACAATAATAGCAGGAGACTTTAACATCCCATTCTCAGTAATGGACAGACATCCAGACAGAAGATAAAGAAACAACAGAGTTAAACTACAGACTACATTTAATAGGCCTAATTGACATTCACAGAAAAATTGACCCATCTGCTGCAGAATATATATTCTTTTCATTAGCACTTGGAACATTTTCCAGAATAGACTATATCTCAGGGCACAAAATAAGTCTGTACAAATTCAAATAAAAATCATATCAAGTTATTTTTTACCACAATGAAATAAAAGTAGAAATCAATAACAAGAGGAACTTTGGAAAATACACAAACACATGGAAATTAAACAATATGCTCCTTAATGACCAATAGATCAGTGAAGAAATTAAAAAGGAAATAATTTTGAAACAAATGAAAATAGAAATGAAAAATTCCTAGTACCTCAAAATTTATGGCATATGACAAAACAGTACAAGGAGTGAAATTTACAGCAATAAACATCTATATCAAAAAAGTAGATATATTTCAAATAAATACCCTAACAATGCACCTCAAGGAACTAGAAAAGCAAGAAGAAATTGAACTCAAAATTGGTAGAAGGAAAGCAATAATAAAGATCAGAGCAGAAATAAATGAAATTTGAGACTAAAATAAATAAATAAATAAATGAAGTGAAAACTTGATTTTTTGATAAGATAAACAAAATCAACAACTTTTAGCTAGACAAAGAAAGAATAAGAGAAGTTCCAAATAAATAAAATCAGAAAAGAAAAAAGAGATATAGCAACTGAGACATCAGAAATACAAAGAATTATTAAAGACTATGTAATACTATCTACAACACTTATGTACAACTATGCACCAACAAAGTTGAAATCCTAGAAGAAATGGATAAATTCCTGGGCACATGGAACTCACCAACATTGAACCATGAAGAAATAGAAAACCTCAACAAACCAATAGCAAGTGACAAGATCAAAGCCGTAATAAAAGTCTCTTATCAAAGAAAATCCCTGGACCTGAGAGCTTTACTGCTGAATCGTATTAAGCATTTAAAGAAGAATTAATACCAATGCTACTCAAAATCCTCCAAAAAAAAAAAAATTGAAGAATACAGAAGACTTCCAAACTTATTCTAAAGGCCAGCATTATGCTGATACCCAAACCAGACAGAAACACAACAAAAATGATAAAACTACAGGCCAATATCCCTGATGAACATAGATGCAAAAATTCTTAACAAAATAGCAGCAAACAAAATTCAACAACACATTAACATAATCAAAAACAAAAACCATGATTCTTTCAGTAGATGCTGAAAAAGCATTTGATAAAATTCAACATGTTTATGATAGAAACCCTCATCAAAAGTACATACTTCAAAATAATAAAGGTCATATATGACAAACTCACAGCTAACATAAATGAATGGGGAAAAATTGAAGGTATCTTCTTTAAAGACTGGAATAAGACAAGGATGCCTGCTTTCACTGTAATTATTCAACATAATACTAAAGTCCTGATCAGAGCAATTAAGAAGGAGAAAAAAAAAAGGCATCCAAATTGAACAGAAAGAAGTCAAATTAAACTTGTCTGAAGACAACCTAATATTATATCTAGAAAAATCTAAAGATGCCATAAAAATTGTTAGAACTGATAAATTCAGTAAAGTTGCAGAATAAAAAATCAACATACAAAAATCAGTAGCATTTATATATGCCCAAAGCAAAAAATTTGAAAAAGAAATCAAGAAAGTAATCCCATTTACACTCACTACAAAAAATATAAAATACCGATGTATCAATCTAAAGAAGTGAAAGATCTATACAAGGAAAATCATAAAACTCTGATGAAAGAAATAGATGAGTACACACACAAAAATGCAAACAGATTCCTTGCTGATGGATTGGAAGAATTACTATTGTTAAAATGACAATACTATTCAAAACAATTTGCAGTTTCAATGCAAACTCTATCAAAATACCAATGATATTGTTCACAGAAATAGAAAAAAATTCTAAAATTTATGTGGAACAACAAAAGATCCTGAATAGCCAAAGCAATCCTGAGCAAAAAGAACACAGCTGGAGGCATCACTCTACCTGACTTAAAACTTTATTACAAAGCTGTAGTAACCAAAATCACATGTAATGACATAAAAACAGACATGCAGATTACAGAACAGAATAGAGAAGACAGATATAAATTCACACATTATAACCAACTCCTCTTTGACAAAGGTGCTAAGAACATATGTTGGCGAAAAGATGGTCTTTTCAATAAATAGTGCTAGAAAAACTGGATAACTATATGAAGAAGAGTGAAACTAGAACTAGATCCTTATCTTTCATTATACACAAAAATCAAATCAAAATAGATTAAAAACTTAAACCTAAGACCTGAAACTATGAAACTATAATAAGAAAACATTGGGGAAACACTCCAGAACATTGGTCTTGGCAAAGGTTTCTTTTTGTGTGTAAGACCTGAAGAGCACAAACAACCAAAGCAACAATAGGATTACTTGAAGCTGAAAAGCTTCTATACAACAAAGGAAACAATCAAGAAAGTGAACAAGTAATCCCAGAATGGTATAAAATATTCGCAAACTATCCATCTGATAAGGGATTAATAACCAGAATATATAAGGAGCACAAACAACTCAATTGCAAAAAGCCAAATCATCCAATTAAAAATGGGTAAAAGATATGAATAGACATTTCTCAAAAGAAGATATACAAATGGCCAACAAGTATATGAAAAAATGCTCAATATCATTAATCATCAGAGAATTTCAAATCAAAATGACAATGTGATATTATATCACTCCAGTTAAAATGGCTTATATCAAAAAGACAGGCAATAACAAATGCCAGCAAGAATATGGAGAAAGTAAAAACTGTGCACACTGTTGGTGAGAATGTAAACTAGTGCAGCCACTATGGAGAACAGTTTGGAGCTTCTTCAAAAAACTCAAATTAGAGCTACCATAAGATTCAGCAATTCTATAATACTTATGGGTATATAACCAAAAGAAAGGAAATTAATATATCAAAGTGATAGTGATATCTACAATCCAATGTTTATTGCAGCACTATTCATGACAGCCAAAATGTGAATCAACCTAAGTACTCACCAATAGATGAATGAGTAAAGAAAATGTGGTATATAAACACAATGAAATATTGTTCAGCCATAAGACATGAAATTCATGTCTTTTGCAACAACATGGTTGGAACTGAAGGCAATTAATTATTTAAGTGAAATAAGCCAATCATAGAAGGATAAATGTCAAGGGTTTTCACTCATATTCAGGAGCTAAAAAAAATGGGTCTAATGAAGAAAGAGTAGATTTGCGGTTACCAGAGACCAGGAAGGGGAATGGGGGAAGATAAAGAGGGGGAATATAAAGGCATTTATTGCCACTGAACTATACATTCAAAATGGTAAAAATAGTAAATTATATATCTATATTTTACCTCAATAAAAATAAATTAAAAATAAAACTATTCCAGACTTTGCCTACTTCTCTCACTTCCTACCTTTCCCTTTCCTTCCTATCTCAGCACAGTGCAGCCACCCTGATCTCATGGTGTCCGGAAGAGGCCAACCTCCTCTGAGACTCAGGTGTTTGTGCTGTTTTCTTTGCTTGGAAGACTGTTCCTATGGATTTCGATGTGGCTATTTCCTTCTTGTCCTTTGAGAGACCTTATCTTGTGGAAAGATCACTTCTTCAGAAGATTTTATTATTTATCTGAGAAAATGCCTAATTTTCTCAGATATGATCTCTAAATTAGGCATTTTCTCAGATTTTCTTTCCTCCTTTCTTTCTTTCTTTTCTTTCTTTCTTTCTTTCTTTCTTTCTTTCTTTCTTTCTTTCTTTCTTTCTTTCTTTCTTTCTTTCTTTCTTTCTTATTTATTTATTTTGAGACAGAGTCTTACTCTCTTTCCCCAGGCTAGAGTTGTGGTGTCAGCCTAGCTCACAGCAACCTCAAACTCCTGGGCTCAAGCAATCCTTCTGCCTCAGCCTCACAAGTAGCTGGGACTACAGGTATGCGCCACCATGCCTGGATAATTTTTTCTATATCTATTTTTAGTTGGCCAATTAATTAGTAGATACAGGGTCTCATTCTTGCTCAGGCTGGTTTTGAACTCCTGACCTTGAGCAATCCACCAGCCTCGGCCTCCTAGAGTGCTAGGATTACAGGCGTGAGCCACCGTGCTGGCTTTTTTTTTTTTTTTTTTTTAATATCCCTTACCAATATCAAAGTTATAGTAGAGTGTGTCTGGGGGTTTTCTCCCCACAAGCCCTCCCACCTACTGGGGCAAGAGAACTGCAATTTAGTTCTTGAAAGCCCATGAGCTTTAGGTGAAGCTGACTTATCTCAGTCTCCAGGGCAGCAGCACATGACCTCTACTAAATCAACCATTGCATCCTCTCTGCTCCCAGTGAGTGGTTCCAGGATGGACCTCTGACTCAAATCAGGACAGTGTAGCCCAATGGAACTCAGTTCTGGGGCATAGAAAAGTTGTTGGAAATAAAGATTCCTCTTTCCTGTGGACATAAAGCAGGAGAGAAATAGGGTCTGGAGCAAAAGTAGCCATCTTGTAGTGAAGAAGCAGAAAGGGCAATGTGCATTGTGTTTGTGTTGGGGTATGTGTGTGTGTGCTTGTGTGTGTCCCTTCATTATGATCATCATTGAGTGCCTTGATCAATCTCTGTGTGAACTGGACCTGAAGACAGTCTATTCAGGGCCAATACATTTCTTTTTCTTATCCAGAGAGAGTTGGGTTTTCTGTCATGCTACAAAAATCATCAAGATAGATACACTTGTTTAGTTTTTGTCTTTCCTCCTAGACTGAAAAATTTAGAGGGAAGAAATTGAGTCTCATTCTTAAGTATACTGCTAGTGTCTACTATAGTATTACAGAGTAAGTTCTTAATAAGTATTTGTTGAATAGATAAATATGGTCTGATGTCAGCTCCAAGGGGACTTGGTTTTCTCCAGATGTGGTCCCAGTTATGAGACAGTTTGGTGTGTTAGAAAGGCCTGAACATGTGTTTCAGCATAGTGAGAAATGCATAACATTCAGAATGCCAGCATTAGCTTGCAGGTTTGTTTTTTAATATAAATATATTAAAGATTTTTGTGCCTGGGTAGAGCTAAACAAAAGCTGTGTGAGGAGACAGCTCCTGGGTCCCCAAGGTAGGATAGGAATGTTCAGCTTCACCAGAAGTCTTGCCTTTTCCTGCTGCTCGAATCACTTTGAGGCTGCTTACAATGAGTCATAGAGTCAGAATTTTAAAATTGAAATGGACCCTAGGAATCCTTTTGATCTTATTTTAAAGATGCAGAAACTTATGTTCAAAGAGTATAAAAATTGCTTAGAACTCTCAACTTGTTCTTGATAGAAGAATCAGGACTAAAGTAGACATCTAGTCCCCTACACTTGAATCTTCACCATGAGCCTTTATTGTCTCTTCCTGTCATTCTCTCTCTCTCCCTTTCTTTCTTTCTTTCTTTCTTTCTTTCTTTCTTTCTTTCTTTCTTTCTTTCTTTCTTTCTTTCTTTCTTTCTTTCTTTCTTTCTCTCTCTCTCTTTCTCCTTCCTTCCTTCCTTCCTTCCTTTCTTCCTTCCTTCCTTCCTTCCTTCCTTCCTTCCTTCCTTCCTTCCTTCCTTCCTTCCCTTCTTCCTCTGCTCTTTATTTCATTTCAAATAGCTTCATAGATGACATTTTTTCCCATGCTAGTTACATCTATAATGTTGGGACTACATTTATGCTAGCAAAATGACATGAGCTTTGTTTGTATTATATGTAAGTATCTTTCAAACTATTAGAAGATGGAAAAAGAGAAAATACAATGATAACAACATGCAATAACTATAAAAGGTTATTTAGAAATAAAAAAAATTCTGAACACTGGGAGAAGAATAGGGAAAAATAGCTTGTTAAAACCCATTTGCAGGGCAGCATATCAAGCCTGATGGTTGAGGTGGATGAGCGATGGTGATTGAGGGTCAGAGAGAAGGTTATGGAGGACTTAGAAGAAGCAAATTCTAAACCGAGGCCTGAACTTTGCCTCAGCTGGGAGCAACCAAAACAGTAAGAGTAGGGGTAAGGTGACTTCAAATACTTAAACATGGTGGGAGGATGGTTTATCAGACGGGGGATGGTGAGAGGTGATGTCGAACAGCCACACGTGGGGGTGAATGGGAAGCACCTTCATGGCCTTGCAGAGACTCCTGACATTATCACAGGTGCAGGGAGCCTTTGAGAGATCACCAGCTGGGAAGCAGAATGGTCAGATGGGCATTGTAGATGGCTATTCTCGTTACCCAGGTTGAGGGCAGACAGGGCTACTAACAGGGAGAGGAGGTAGGAGCCTGCATCAGTAATCCAAGGGAGGTTGTGGGACTAGCAAGGGCTGGGAAGGATGACACAGCACGGACTATTATGACACTATGACAACCTGACACTCTGATACTTCACTGCCCCTGCTCTTGCCTGCGTCCCTCACCTTTAGTGATTTTTGAAGATTTTTTTCTTAAATGCAGATGGCATTTAAAAAAATGACTTCACAGCCCCAGGTTCCAATCTGATTTACATTTTTTCCTACCAGAAGGAGATGAGGATGCAGTACCTTCTTAGGTAATTAATGATTCAACATGGTGCCTTTGCAAAATGAAATTGACGCGGCTGGAAGCCTCATTTGCAGCCATAAAAATTCAAAGGACACAAGAAGGCTGATTTGTGATTGTTACTTTTCCTCAATAAACATTAACTGATTACAAAGAGCTGACAATGAGATGCCGTCTTGTGGAAGTAATGTTTCTGACATTTTCACTGAGTGTTTACCACAAATATTAGAATTTATCATTCTTGATGTTCCTTAGAAAAGAAAAATGAGGATAAAATATTATTTTGGTGCTGCAATATTTGCTTATATGCACATTAATATCATGCATAATTGACCAAAAATTAAAAGAATTCTGAGCTCCCCATCATATCCATTTTAAAATTAAGGGTTCTGATAGGAAATCATGAAATTAAGAAAGAGTTTTTACTTTGGATATGAAAAGCATTTAAAGGGTGATAATGTCTATTTTCTGAAGAAAGCATGTACCCATTATTAAAATCCTGGTATCCTTTAGTATATTCAGTCTTTAGAGAAAAATTATTACCAATATAATACTAGATTTATATGGCCCTTAAAAGCTTACATTTATGATTTTATTTGAATATTTCGATAATCATATTGATATTATTATTCTCTCATTTCACAGATGGAAAGAGAATTCTATTCACTGTTTGATCTCAGACAAATAATTGCTGTCTGTGAAATTCAGTTTTCTCATCTGTGGTTGGAGGAGATTGTCTTTGTTTTGTACGGGTCTGTGGTAAGGATTACAAGATCCAAATAAAACGCTTAGCACAGTCTGGTTAGTAGTGCCGGCTGATTTTATTATCACTACCACTCTATTTGTACCAGCTTTTAATGCTGACTTTCTTATTTCTGTTTTAATCTTGGAGTCACCCTAAATCTTGCCAGTCCCTTGTTATATAAGTTATTCTTTCATAATACTCTACCTGTTTTCCATTCCTGCAATTGGCCTTGGACATCTTTTCATGAAATTTCTCTTGTCCAGTTTCCACTTCACTATCTTCCCCATTTTTACTCTACCAAGCACTGTAAAACTGTATGTATGTTCCAAAATATCAGCCTTGGTTGTATTACTTATCTGACAACTTCTCAATTTCTACAGAACTAAGAAAATATCTCATCCCTGCCACTCAAAAAAAATTAATCTAGTTACTTTCTAATTTCTTCCTAAATGTTAGCAATGCAATGTTTTAGTAAACTAGTACATAGTTCCTTGATATAACGTTTTATAAATGACAATGTTTCTGTGGTTATCCATATGATATTTGGTACAAAGACCTTTACTTGCTCTGCCATAAATATTGAAGGGAGGTTTAATTGCATCACACTGGAAATGTCATGGCTCTGCCCTATGGGAGATACATTTTATTTCAGATTCTTGAAAGACGGTGACTGTTTTAACTTGGGATACATATCTGCTAGAATGGCTAAAAATATACTGACAATACTAAGTGCTATTAGACGTGCAGAGCTACTTAATCTCTCAGATATTGCTGACGAGAAGCAAAATGGTATAGCTATCAAGGAACAAAGCTAGGCAGAGTTTTATAGAGTTAAAAATACATTTTTATATTAACTTGCAATTCAACTCACAGGTATCAAGTATAGAGAAATGAAAAAGGGTTGCACATAAAATTGTCATTCATAAATGTTCAGCTTCATTCATGAAAATTAAAAAGAGTGACTTCATTTGTAATAGCCTAAAACTTAAAATAACCTAGGTGCCCTTCAAAGAATGAATGGTTAAACAAACACATACATCCATGCAATGGAATACTACTAAGCAGTAGAAAGGAACAAATTACTGGTATATAAAACAGCTTGGATAGTTCTCATGGGCAGTAAACTGAGTAATAAAAAGCCAATCTCAAAAGGTTGCATATTGTATGACATATTCAAAATGACAACGTTATAGAGAGGTAGAACAGATGAGAGATTGTCAGGTGTTGGAGGAGGGTGTAACTATCAAGAGGGAGTCTTGATGGTGCTGGCAGTTATATGAATCTGTACAGGTGGCAAAATATCAGAACTATACACATACAAATGAGTGCATGTGAAAACTGGCGAATTCTGAATATGGTGTGTAGTTTAGTTATTAGTATAGTGTCAATGGTTTTCATGGTTATAGAAGAGGTTATCTTCAGAGGAAACAAAATAAAGGAGACACAGGAGCTTTCTGTACTATTTTGGAAACTTCTTTGTGAATCTACAATTATTAAAAAAAATTTTAAAGGGTATTAAAAGGTGAGAATGTGGTTAAAATACTTCTGTTGCATTAACAAAAACTAAAAAGTTAATTATGCAGAGAATTCACACACAAAACTCTCTGATCAACACACTGGAGCATGGTAACATCACCCTCATTTTCATTAACAGAAAGAATAGCCAACATGTGAGAAGGAAGTAAAGCTTTTGTAATTCAGTTAATTTTGAAATTAACTGATAGAGACTCAGTCTTTAAAGTCTGTATTTTGAGCAAATGCATAAGGTTAGCCTAAGAGCTTTCTAAAACAAGAAGTTGTCTCCACACAAATAGTGTAGGAAAATTTCAACATGACTCAGAATAGAAACCAACATGGACAAAGCCAGAAAATGTGGCAAGTTTATGTTCTACTAAAAAGATAATTTTTGAGCTGATTTGGAGGTCCTTTCTAGAAACTGTTTCCACACTTGTGAAATGTTAGACACGGAAAACACATACATACACAGATTCTGACACAAAACAAGTTGGTTTGATAGACTAAATAAACTCCAGCATTTACTGGGCTGATAAATTCCATAGCCAGATTATTTTAAAAGCTTTTTCACAGAAGAGAACCAAGGGGCTACCAGGACTCACTGTACATCTTCTAGAATTTATAGTACATAGATTGGTACTATAACCTGTGTAAAAGCATAGATTTCTTATTCCAAAGGTTGACTTTAACATCACCCAGTAGATCCTTTGGTATTCATTCATTAATTTATCCATTCATTTGTTGAGCAAATATTAATTGGCTATTTTTTATGTGCCAGGACTGATGTCAGTGTCTGGGAATACTACAACGAACAAGACAGTACGACCTCATGAAGCCATCAAAGTGGAGGGAAGCATTACAACAATAACTAAAATCATGACAAATGCAAGGCAAGTAATGGGCATGATGCTATGAAAATATATGACCAATTCTAGAATTAATGATAGCTTCCTAAGACCAAGCCTTTCCACCCTTAAATTCCGTTTTTCTCTGTATCCGGTTGCTGTGAAAAGATGCAGTTGTTTCATGGGGTAGACATGGTGCCCAGGAAGTGTCTCAATCCCAGTCTGATTCAAGATAACAGGGGTCCATGAAGTAGGGTGTGAGAGCCAGACGCTATAGCCTGGTAATAGGGAATCGGGGTAGAATATTTCACTCAGAAATACGGAGAGATGGATTGCTGGTTCTTGTGAAGTTTGGGGGTAGTAGGTCTAAGGCTTTAGCTGGCCACAGACCTGCTTAATTACCTGATGAGGAGAGACAACTGAGAAACCAGCAAGCTGGCACTGGGAAACACAGTACTCATCAGTGAACTGAGCACAGAGGATGGGTGTTTATTCTCAGGAGTCTGATATCTGAGGAGGGAAACCATGACAAGAAGGAGAAACCTCTTATATGATCTTGAACTTGAAGCCAATGGGTTAATACCAGCTAGTACACATGACTTTCCCAACTCCGAGGACTCCTTCAGCCTCCTGCCTTGTTTTCCCACCTTCTCTTCTAGCAGTCCACTTGTTCTTAAACAATCCTGCCTTGAGGCAGGAAAGGCTGAAGCCGTGTGGGCTCTTTTGGTCTGTTTCTTAGGCTCTAGTTAAAAAGTAACTGCTTCCTTACAGACCCCAAAGATAAGCTGGTCCTTCCAGTGTGACATCCTGTCTGCCAAGGAAGAATAAGAAGTTCCCCAAAGGACATTAAGTGGCAACACCCTATGTGTCACTTAAAAAAATGTTCTTCCTGAACAGTCCCGGACACAACAAGGATAGACACATATTTTGCCTTGGTGCAGCAATCTTTGGTCTGTTTGTCTTCTCAGTACATCAGGAGCGGTGTTCGTTAAGATGGCACCAATAGCATTTCCATCATTCCTGTACCAACGTTCTCATCACATTTGCTCTGCAGAGACCACGGGTGTCCAGATGCCACTGAGAGTTCTGATATCTGAGAACTGCCAATATCAGTGACCGATCAGTATCCCCCAACTGCATCATGAATTTTGTCATACACAAACTAATATTCAAGGTGATATAAGAAAAGGGAAAACACAAGATGGAAATGCCAAGATTCTTAGAGGAAGACATTACCACCAGAAGGAGCGAATAGAGAGAGCTTCAAAGAGGAGATAGGACTTCTCCACATTCAGTTCTTTCCAGCCTTGCTCATTCCTTTCTAGAAAAGATAAATCTTTTGTGCCTAACCCTAAAACTCTTGCCAGTCCTATGGTCAGAACCTTTTTTTTTTCTTTTGCAATAATCCCCCTCTCCCAACTATAATGGTCACTCTTGCCTCTCTCCTTTGCAACAATCTTTTTCAATAAACTTTCTTTCCTAAAAAAATAAAGATAAGAAATAAAGAGGGGGTGGCAGGTGAATGAAGTGCTAAAGGGCTGGTAGTGCAGAGGCCATGGGGTTGCCCCATTCAGAGCTCCTTTTAATAGAACCTGCTACCTCCCTGTGCTTCAGATTACTTACTTGTAAAGTGGGGATTAAAAATGATTTCTAGCACATGAGGCTATTGTAAGTGTTCAAATGATTAGCATAAATGAAATTAGAACTACGCTGGGCAGTGTGTCAGTGTTAGCTATTAGTATCATCAACATCTTCATCATCAATATACAGAGGCTCCTGGTATTCCTTAGGGACCGTATATGTTGATGTTTCACTGTGTCTTACTGAAACTCTCTCTCCTCTCCACCCATGGAAAGCCTCCCTCTGTCTTCCCCAGCCTGGCTTCTGGGCCACAAGCTAGCTCTCCCAGGCAGGAGAATGAATTTCAGAGTGGCAGTAGGAATGCCTAAGTGCTCACATCCAATCACATGCCCCCCACCCTGTGAGCCCTCAGCACCTCTAAAATGGTGCATCTTCCTTCACTGTGTGATGTGCAGGGCAGGCTCCATCTCTGGCTGTGTTGATATTCTTCACTGCATTTCATCACAAATGATAGTTTCAGGAAAAACAACTGACATTTTAAATAATCATGATCTTCGGTAAAATGGCATCTAATTTTAATGCTTTCAACTGCTGTTCCTTTTCAAGGCACAAAGCAGCCAGACTTCCTTTTTATTGAAGAGATTGCTAACGTGATGAGACCCAAACCATCCACTGCCTCCCACTCGAGCACTGGCAGCTGGGGTGTGCCCAGCTTTCTCTGCAGTCATTGTCCCCTCTCTGTCCGCCTTTCTTGCAGATGAGATTGAAATGGTAGCATTTCCCTGGAGTTGAGACCGGGGGTTCTGCAGATTGACAGACATAATTATCACATTTGCTTCCTGGCATGTGGTATCTAAGTAATAGTCCCCATATTTTCCCCATGTTAATCAGGA
Organism: Mirza zaza; assembly: GCA_008750895.1. NCBI lineage: Eukaryota > Metazoa > Chordata > Mammalia > Primates > Cheirogaleidae > Mirza > Mirza zaza. The sequence continues at coordinate 73,718 of VSMD01078874.1, forward strand.
AGGAGTTCAATCAGTTGAAAAAGGATTTTTCAAACAAGGCTCTGCCTAGACAACTCATCCACTAACAAGAGTCCTCACTTCTGACATGAGGTTAGAAACTTTCCCCAGCTCGATCTGCAAGCAACAGTTATCACCAAGACCCTGGGCCTTGATGGGGCATTCAATGGGCAGAGTGATGGGCCCATGGAGAGGCCCAGCTCTGTTCATTCTGAGAGGAGGGAGCCACAGAGGGACTCTGTCATGAAGGGAGCAATCAGAGAATGATGGATTAAAGAAAACAGAATATGGTGAATCATAGGTTGGGAGTTTAGTTAGTAAAAGGATATAGCAGCACAACAGCATATTGTCTTCTTGTTTTCTTTGTTTTTTGTTTGTCTGTGTGTGTGTGTGTGTGTGTGTGTGTGTGTGTGTGTGTGTGTTCGTAGCAAGGAAATGAGGATCATGGCTGCTTGTTGCTCTGACAATCTTTAGATGTGATCTAATTTGCCTTCCCTCTTCCCTTCTATGTCGGAAAAACACCAGGCTTTTTCCACCAGCCTAGAGTCACTTGGTTTGTTAGGGCAGTTCAGAACCTTCATGGAGGAAGAAGCCAAGACATAAAGCAGATTTATAAACAGCTGATGCATTTGTCACAATTGTTTAGATTTTTGTAGTCCTTGAGTTGAAAAGGTGGAGGAGGCCTTCAAACACACATATATGGTCCAATTTCCATTCTCCAATCTCCCCTAGAAGGGTGGATCTCTTCTTGGATGTCTTCCATGAAGTATGGTCTTCCAAGTGTCAGGAAGAGTCAGAGACTGGAAAGCTAAGAGACAAGGCTCGACCGAGAGGTGAGCCCACCTGCTCTCCTAATAATTGTAATGGTGATAGTAATAGTCACAGTAGTGATTCTGGGCCAGAGGGAAGCAGTCTAACATCAAACTAGTGCTTATTCTAGACCAGGCAAGTTTCAAGGGCTTTACTTGAATCATCTTATTTAAACCTTTGGACAATTCTTTGATCTGGGTGATATTACCTTCCTCAGTTTAGAAATGAAGCTTATCATGTTAAGAAAATCTCTCTGGGTCTTGAGGCAGTGGTCAAGTGACAGAACTAGAATTGTCTGATGACAGCTGTATTCTTAGCCCTAATGTCACCCTGGCTTACATGCTCCCCTTCATATGCTGGAATCCCAAGTTCTAGGAGAACATGCAGGCATTGGAGAGAGAATGACAGAGAGAAAGAGAGAGACAGAAAGGTGGCTGGGTCTGGTGTTTCATCAGGAAAAGTTCATAATAAACAGTGAAAATTAACATGTGCTCAAGCAGAGATGAAAGCTCAACCTGGGCAGAAGTTAGAGGTGAATAAAAACAGCCAGTTAATTCTGATTCTCCAATTGCGTTGAGTCTTCTGAGGAGGTCCATCAAATGCTCTACTGCCTCCCTTGTCTGTTTATTTTATTTTGTTTGTAAGCTCACCAAGCAGAAACCAGTCTCTTCTCTGTGGTACTCCCATAAAAGTTAAATAACACTTCTATTAAAAGACATGGGGACAGCTCATTCCCATTTTCTTTGGAGACCTATTTACTGCTGCTATCCTTTCTCTAGTATGACTATTTTTAAAAAGAATCACTTTATTTCCCCAGCAACATGGCAAGTCTGTTCCAATTGTTTGAGATCTTTTTTTCTAGATAAGTGGGCAGTCTGAACCACACCAAATGTTTCAGTCATACCTGGGAAAGGACAAGTGAGTGTGGATCTTTCTTAAAATAATAGCTCATTATGTTCCAGGTCTTGTACTAAATAGTTTACCTGCATTCATTCACTGGATGCTCACAGCAATATATTGAGGTAGGCATCATGATAACGTACAAAGGAGGAAAATGCAGGAGAGGTCACGCACCTGACTGACGTCACAGAGCCAGAGTGTGGCCAAGCCAGTATGGGCCTGGCTTCAGGGCCAGATATGGAAATTACAGGGGAAATGTCATTAATTTGTAAGAGTGACGTGGAAAGTGTCAAGTGCCCGGACGGGGTCGCTTGCTGCCTCCCCACCACTCTGCATCCCTGCTGGGATGGTGCTGTGTGGGCCGGCTGGCGGGTGGGCACTGGGGCCTATCGGGGGCCAGCTCAGTGCTCCACTGCCTGCCTCCTGTCATCTGGCTGCGCTGCTCATCCTGATTGGGTAATTTTTGAATCCCCCTGTTGCTGATTGGATGTTAAAACTTGTTGCTGATTGGATGTTAAAACTTGTTGCTGATTGGATGTTAAAGCTTGCTGCTGATTGGATGTTAAAGCTTGTAGTTGATTGAATGCTTTTTGAGCCCTACCAAGGTTATAAAAGCAGAAGGAGAACAAGGAAGGGGGACGGAAGGTCAGAAGACAGGAAGAGAGCTGTAACACTATGTCTGCTGAGCCTGCCAGAGGAATAAAGGCTGTTCTGGGACTCTCCATGTGCTGCTAGGTTCTTTCCCATGTCAAGATCTGTAACACTAGCTGTACACGTTGCTGCAACAAGAGTAGACAGAAAATCCCTCTCTCAGGAGGATGAACTTCAGCTAAGATGGGGAGGATGGGGAGGATGGGGAGGATGGGGAGGATGGGGAGGATGGGGAGGGAGTGGGAAAAGAGCATTTAAGCAAAAAGAACAAATGCAAAAGTTCCAAATGGGAGAAAACAAAGAAACAAAACCAAACAACTTTCAGGGAAGAGGAAAGATGCTGTAATGGAAGAGGATGTCTGAGTAAGCAATAGAGCTGAGATTCCAATTCATTCAGGTGGTTTCAAGCACCCACATAAACCACTCTGTTATATTGACTCTCAGCCCTGATGAGTGTTGAAGAGACTCCCGAGTAAGACCGGGACCCAGAACTGCCCATTGATTTTGCATTCTGGAGACCTTAACAAGAGTAATATCCATAGTATGTGGTTGGCAGAAACCAGATAGAAAAGATCAGAAAAATAAATGGGAGACTGAGAAGCACAGACAGTAAAAGTCAACAACTTTTTCAAAAAGTTTTCTTTGTCTTTGTGTTGTGTTATTTTGTTTTGTTTTTGTTTGGTCCCCCGGAGAAGGCTGGAGGAGAGTGTGTAGTCCAGACGGTTAGTGAAAGGAGACAAAAACCATGTGTAAATGTTGATAGGATTGATCCAGGAGAAAGAGGAAGAGTCATGACACATGAGAGAGAAATTGATTATGTCCAGAAACATTAGTACATTATTTGATTCTTAGCCTTTGGCTAGATATGATTTATGGACATTTAGGAGCTGGGGATGGGTGTTCCATCCCATTTATCTTGTTTCCATACTGCGCCCATCCCTCACTTGGATGAAGCCAAACACCATCAACATGTAATACACATTTCTTTTAATTGCAGTGGTTTTCTTTTTTTTTCCCCAAAGCTCACCGATTGATTTTTTTCCTTTGTGATAATTAAATTAGATAATCAGCCAATTAACTTATTATCTCATTCTCTCAACAGATATGTTTGACCATCTTCAAGATGCCAGATACTATGCTAAATTGAGTGATAAAGAAATGGATAATATAAGCATATGATACTTGCTCCCAAGAAGCTCTCACTCTTGTGGGATAAGACGCAATATTCTTTCTACATCACACTTCCTAGTTCTTTGCCTACTGCTGCTGCTACATACATGTAAAATTTTTTTTAGTATATCTGTGGAATTGGAAAGAGATAAATATGTAAATTAATGAGTCAGAGTTTTAAACATTTTCTAGAGCTTTTATCCTTTGTCTATTGCCCAGGCTGGAGTTTAGTGATGCAATCATAGCTTACTGCAGCCTTGAACTCCTGGACTCAGGCAATTCTCCTGCCTCAGTCTCCCAAGTAGCTAGGACTATAGGCACACACCACCATGCTCTGCCAGTTTTTTAATTTTTAATTTTTTCTTGAGGCAAGGCTTCTCTATATTATCTAGTCTGGTCTCGAACTCATTAACTCAAGTGATCCTCCTGCCTCAGCCTCTCAAAGTGCTGGGATTACAGGCGTGAGCCATGTTGCCTGTCTTTTTACCTCTTCTATTCTCGAATGCTTATGAAATACATTCAATTATGTATAAATATGTTATGAAGACATAGTATTAATACCAGCTCATTTCTATCCTCTACTTCAAACCCCCAATGGGTTCAACTACTCTCAGGATAAAGATTCTACAATAGCTTTCAAGGAACATTTGGCTATGTCTGGAGACACTTCTGTTTGTCATCACTGCTCCTGGTGTCTAGTGTGAAGAGGCCAGCAATGCTGGTAAACACTCTACAACGCACACGGCATTTCCTCAAAAATAAAAGAAAAACATTCAGTCCACAATGTCAGTAGTGCCAAGGTGTGAACCCTGCTCCACACTGAGCATTGCTATAGGGACAAAGCTTAGAGAAGCTTATACTGCCAAGACCCAGGGTTTGAGAGTCCCTGCATTCTCATCAATCTGCTGTGGGCGTGTAGCATTCCACCAGTCAGGAAACTGAAAACCCTGGGATTGTCCTAGCATCGAGGAGTAAGCGTGCCCTGAGATTGAAGATCCTCATTTTGAGCTGAGACCAAGATCTTGAGGTTCTGCAAGTGGTGAATTGGGTTTTAAAGAATAATGAGAAAGGAGAGTGAACATTCTCCAAAGGCACTGGCTGCTGCTGCTGTGACTTCAGGAAAACCTGCTTTTCCCCTTCCTCCTATGGTTCCTGATCATTGCTTAGATTAATTGAATATCCTTATCCAGGCTGAAATGCTAATGACTAACATGGCAGCACATTTATATGAAGATCAATTTTTAGTAACATTTTTATCATAAAGTAATTCAAGCTTAATGTAAAATAAAGTTGAAAAATAATTTTAAAAATAAAAATCTAAAAGAACAGGGAAAAAAGAGAATCAGTAATCCCCTTATTTAGAATTCATCATTCACAATACTTTGTTGTGCGTGTGTATTTGTAGGTGTGAGCATGTGATTGTGTGTGTGTACAGACAACATTTAATCAAAATTCACTTATTTGATTAAAAGTTTGAGAATTGTTGCATAATATATTTTATGGTAGTGTTGCTGATTTTCAGATATTTCCTAATTTTTATCATTGGGATTGGTAATATGCACTTTACTGATCAGTTGTGAGGATGGGAGATGACATTTTACTTAACAGTTACAAGACATTTTCTATGTTCTATCTAGCCATTGTACTAGGTGCTGTGTGCAAGAGATGAATAAGACAGGATTTCTGCACTCAAGATGAATAAAATCTTGACATCAGTTCTCTGTTCACAGACCAGCCAGTGGGGTACGTTTCTATATTACTCAGTGGTGGGTAGTGTGTGGTCAGAGAACAGATGTAAAGTTGATATCAAGGAGGCTCCTGAGAATCACTGGCTTTGGTAGTGAACCTAGAATATGAGACCATTTCTGATATCCTCCCTGTAATCCAGAAAAATTCTCACTTCCACTGAGCCCCACTTTCCAGCCCATCCTAGGATGTGGGCATCTAAATCCCTGTACTGAGAACTCTTCCATTTGAGTAGGGTAGTAGACTGCTTAGGCTGCCATAACAAAATCCCACCCACCAGATGGCTTAAACAACAGATTTGTTTTTTTCCTCACAGTTCTGGAAGCCAGGAAATCCAGAATCAAGGTTCCTGTTGATTTGGCTCCTGGTCAGGGCATCTTCCTGGCTTGCATGTGGCCACCTTCTTACTGTATCCTCACATGGTAGAAAGAGAGAGAGAGAAAGAAAGAAAGAGAGAAAGAAAGAATGCTCTAGTGTCTCTTCTTCTAAGGACACTAACCCTATCATGAGACTCTGATACCCATGATCTTATCTAACCCTAATCGCCTCCCAAAGGCCCCAGCTCCAAATACCATCACAGTGAGGGTTAGGACTTTAAAATATAATTTTTTTGGAGGATATAATTGAGTCCATATCAGATAACCTAGAGCAGTTTCTGTTTTCCTGGTCAAACATCAATGGTACAATTCTTTTTATGACTACAAAAGAAAAGTAAATCCTTATATTTATTATATACAAAGATGTGTTCATGCACAGTGGATTCATTATCAGATGGCTGCTAACGATTTAATGTATACTTTCCTTTTTTCTCCTCATATACATGGCATCATGTTATACATATTATATATAATATACTATATATTGACATTGATTCATGTGCTTATTCAACAAACATTTACAAGCTCCTATTTATGCTAGTCACTGTGGCTGGTGGTGGAGAGAAAGTGGTAAAAAATAAAAGGCATCTGGTATACTCAGAGAGTCGAATATAAATGGAGTTATTTTCCAAGTTAAATTATTTATGAAATTTATTTAGTGAATATTATTTACATCTAAATCTTCATCTAACTGACATCCTGGTTTTAAGAAAAACTGTGTGTGTGCATCTACAAGGTAGCATGCACTTTCTAGTTTCTTTCATATAATGGCAGTTAGCTCTTTCTTTAAAACAGTTACTTCCTTGGGAATGGATTTATGTCACATGTTTCTTTATATGCCCTGTACCTGTCAGAGTCCCATGCATGGTAGACATGCGTGATGTTGGATGAATGGTGCTCTGTTTAATCAACCTAATAAATATCTGAAGAAGACATTGACATTTCTGTATTATCCAGCTCTGATTGCTGTATGAAAATATCACAGACTAGGTGACTTAAACAGCAGAAATTTATTTTTGCACAGTCTGGAATCTGGAAGTCCAAGATCAAGGTGCTGACATGCTTCAGTTCTGATGAAGACCCTCTTTTTGCCTTGCAGACAGCTGCCTTGTCCCTATGTCCTCACATGGTGGAGAGAGCTTGCTCAAGGATCTCTCAAAGAACACTATTCCTATTAGATCAGGCCCCAACACTCATGACCACATTTAACCTTAATTGTTTCTATAGTCACATTGGAGGTTATCATGTCAACATAGGAATTTTGGGGCGGACACAATTCAGTGCATAGAAATTCCCATTTTACAGTTAGGAAATGGGAGTGTAACAGGATGTCAGCTATGGTTTATCCCAAGTACAGATTTCTTTTAGTGTAGTAGTTGCCTAAAGCACAATCAGGAAAGGACTCTGGAGCCACATCTGGGTTCAGAAGAAAACCAGATACAAATCAGTTGACAGTATGTGTGGGAGTGGAAACCAGCGACATGTGCACATGTTTGCTTGTGCACATCTCTCTGACACCATACAGCATTATTATAGTCATCCTTAATCCTCATGACCTGCAAGGTGAGCACTTTCTTTCCCATTTTGCAGTGAGTAACTTAAAGCTAGAGAATTTAAATATTTACACTAAAGCAATTGGAGGTGGAGCTTCTATTTGAATTGGCTTCTGTGCCCTTTTGTGATACAACTGACTTAACTTGAATTACTCTAATCTTGAGTATTTTGTTAGTTCCTCATTTCATACTACATCTGAAAAACACACATTCTTTGGTCAAATCACAGTGTTAGAGAAAGTAGAATCATGATTGACCCTTCGAGGTCATCAGAACTTAGTGGTTTCAAAAGTATACATTAATGAAACCTCCTGGTTAATGAGCTGTTACTAGAATTCCAAATAAATAAAATAAATGAAAAGCAGAGTTGAAGAGGACAAAAAATTCTCTTAACCACTCCTGGAAATACCCATAGCCCTGTAAATTTCTCCAAGAAACCCCAGGATTCCACAGAACATAGTTTACGGACCAACCATCCAGCTCACCCTCCTTATTCAGTCGAAAAACTAACACCCAGAAAGGCAAAAAGTTACTTGTTGCAGGTCACATAGCTAATTACCAGCAGGGCCTGGAGTGTAACACTGGCCTCCTGACTCCTAACCCAGTGCTATTTCTCAGACAAAGGGGTTGAAATATTTTTAAAACTCCATCAGTGACTTTGAGGCACCAGGCTCTTCTGAAATCACAACTGCATTATGTAGGACACATGAGATTTTCTGAAAATCCCAAAGAAAACAAAGAGAAATTGAAAAAGCACTGTGGGACTGACTGCAAACAATTGGAATTCTTCTCAGTTAAGTGCCGAGATGAAAAGGCCAAGACAAGCACAGTTCTGCAAACAGGAGAAATGAAAAGTCGAGTCTGAAAGCTTTACAGATGTCGATATTCTGCCGAGAAGACTTAGTTCCGGAAGAAAAGAAAAGCTATGGTTACTGAGCACATTCCAGATTTTGGTTCCAGTGTAAATACCCAGTCTGATTCTGATCCAACTCAGTGTGAGTTTAATGAACATCTCAGAGGTTTCCACAGGGCTGAGAAACTCTGGAGGTCAAGGAGGCCCATCTACCCTGTGTGGTTCATGCAGGAATGCTCTCCACAGAGGCTAACTCCCGACTTCCACACTTTGCTGGAAAGTTCTGAATACTAGAAAGATCATACCTACATACAGCTAAATAAAAAGAGAATGAAAAATTATGTAACACTTTCTGTGAAATTAAATTTACCTCATTTAATTTTTTCAATAAGTCATTGTTGAAAGGTATGACAGTCATATTTTACAGAAGAGAAAATGAAGCATAGACAGGTTGGACAGTTGGCTCCGTGAGGCATAGCTAGGGATGGCACAACTTTAATTCAGGTCCCAGGTTTGCATAAGTTTACTATTGTGTGGCAGAGACTCCTCTCCTTCCTTGAAAAAAAAAAGTGGTAGAATATCTTCCAGACTCTCTTACTTAGCTGATACAAGCTCAAGAGATTGATGTATGTCCCATAAAATGTGAGCAGAAGTGATAAATGCCTGGTCCTTAAGATCACCTGTTCCCTTCCTCTGGTGGACAAAAGAAAACTTTGAGTATCTTGAAGAGGATAGAGCCATAGATGGAAGGAGTTTGGGTTCTTGAATGACTTTATGGAGCTAAGCCTCTTCCCCAAGCCACATGTCATTCCTCCCGCTCATTGAATTTTGCATCATATTGTTTAGTATGCATTGTTTCAAGTTGTGACTACAGAATAACAGACCTAGCAGATGTTTGGGGAAAGCCTTTTTTAGCTCCTCCAATCAAACACCAGAATGTGAGCACAACCATAGCTCCAGGGAGAGCTATTCGAGCCAATACTGGGGCATTACTTTCCAGGATAGAACTTTTACCAGATCACTTGATGCAAAATTCTGAACCACACATCTGGATTCTGGTCACATCATGCTATGATGTGGCAAAGAACCACAGTGGGGGAAGGAGGATATACTGGGCCACCAGATTCATAACCCTCATCCAAGACTGAAAAGCTCATTCACCCAAGCTCAGGGAGTACTAATGGCTCATAGCTTTCATTTGATTACCCCTTCCAGATATAATTCTTGGCTGAAGTAATACCCCTTATATGTGACCGTAATTCCTTCCCAGGCACATAATTTATTTAATGACTGATCCAGTGTCCAAATACTCTGCTCACATATTAAAATTAAGGACAATTTTTTAGGGCTTTTTGGCTCCAAAGACACCTGCTCCCATCATGGGATTGGCTAAAGTTTTTGTTTTAACTGTATCACATCCCAGTTTCTCCCTTCTCTGAATTCTGGTATAAGCACTCAAAGCATCAAAACATGTAATTAAGAAATAAATATTTTAAATGATGATATGCTTTTAAAACCATGTCTTTATGGTAATTGAAGAATAATTTTCTTTATGAAGGGAAGGAGATGATGGTCTGATCCATGGGCTATGAAAATCGGGTTGAAGATAAAATTGCATCCCGATTATCAGGGGATGAATAGGGCATTATAGTTTTATCAAAACATTGTAAAATCTCCTACACAAAAGCTATGTACTATATATAATATATATTTACTTATAAGTTAGTATAAGGCAGATACATTGCAGTTGATCTGGCTCCCCACCTTTCTACATAAGTTACAAAGAAAGCCAACCTAAATACTATCTGTGATGATTAATTTTATATGTCAATTTGAGTGGGTCACAAGGTACCAGATATTTGGTCATATATTATTTGGGGGTGTCTCTGAAGGTGTTTTTGGATGAGATTAACATTTGAATCAATAGACTAAGTAAAATAGTTTGTCTTCCATAACATGAGCGAGCCTCATCTAGTAAGTTGAAAACCTGAATAGAACAAAAACGATGACCCTTTCCTGAGTAAGAGAGAATTTTTCCTGCCTGGTGGCCTTTGAACTGAAACATTGGCTTTGTGTTTGACTTTGAGCTTGAGCCAAAACATCAGCTCTTTCTGGGTTTCCAGCCTGCTGGCCTTCAGACTGGAGCTACACCACTGGCTTTCCTGGTTCTCAGGGGTTCAGATTTGGACTGGAACTGTACCATCAACTCTCCTGGTTCTCAGGCCTTTGAAGTTGGACTGAAATTAAGCCATCAGCTCTCCAGGGACTTCAGCTTGCCAACTTAACCTGCAGATTGTGGGACTTGCCAGACTCCATGATTACGAGTCAATTTCTTTTATATATACATATATATGTATATATATGTATATGTGTGTGTATATATATATATATATATATTTTTTTTTTTTTTTTTTTTGAGACAGAGTCTCACTTTGTTGCCCAGGCTAGAGTGAGTCCTGTAGTGTCAGCCTAGCTCACAGCAACCTCAAACTCCTGGGCTCAAGCAATCCTCCTGCCTCAGCCTCCCGAGTAGCTGGGACTACAGGCATGTGCCACCATGCCCAGCTAATTTTTTTCTATATATATTTTTAGTTGGCCAATTAATTTCTTTCTATTTATAGTAGAGAGGGGGTCTTGCTCTTGCTCAAGCTGGTTGCAAACTCCTGACCTTGAGCAATCCACATGCCTCGGCCTCCCTGAGTGCTAGCAATTTCTTATATTTTTTAAATAATAAATAGCATTCTCTCTCTCTCTTTCTCTCTCTCTCTTTCTCTCTCTCCATATGTAGAATACAGATTTTGATACTGACAGAGGTTCTAAAGAAAAAAAAAACATAAGGATGAAGGATGAATTTTCTGAATTAGTTCTGGGGTTTCTGAAATTGCCTTTCTAATGTGATTAGATTTAAAGACACTAATGACAAGAGTCATCACTCTGTGACTCTCCCTGTGTATACTTGTTAAATATATTTGTAAGTCTTTTCTCCAATTAATCAGCCTTTTGTGAGTTGATTTTTCAGCAAACCTTCAGAGGGTGAAGGGGACATGTCCCTTGGCTCCCCTCACTTCTGGCACAGCAAGTAGGGTCACCACAGCCACTCAGCTCTTCTGGGAGCTGCAGTGCAGAGAGCCCAGGAAGGTGAAAAGCTGGACAAAAGGGTAAAAATTTCTTAGCAGTCAGGCTCCTGGCCTCTCTCTGTCCATGCAATCCAGTTGAGTGGACAGTAAAATCATTGTCTCCTCTGCAAAGTTTTGATTAAGGGAGAAAAGGGTTCGTGTGACTATTCTGGTGGCATAGCAATTCTGGTGTCATTTATGGTACTTTTAAGGTATGAATACTCATATTGTTTGATTCTTTTTTTTTCCTTTTTTCTTTGTCTTTCTGTGTTTTCCTGTCATCATGAGGGGTTTCAGATAAAGCTCCCTTTCATCTTGTTTTGCAAAAGGTTGTGCCCAAGTAGTGCTCTCTCTCTTGATCTCCACCATCCTGGTGATGTGATTTTTCAGGTCATGGCAGGTGGTCAGTCTGAGGATGGCTGGGAACCCGAGCCTGTTTGTTCTGAACGTATCAAGCTCTTGTCTTTCTTTGCCTACTTCTGGGAGTGTGAGGGGATCTTTGGGATTGCTTTTTCTCTGAAGAGGCTATTGGATTGAGTTGTTACTGGAATAACTACACCATTGGAAATTCTAATTGTGAATGGCCAGAAAGATGGGCCCTTTAAATTAGACTCCTAAATAAATAAATAAATAAATATTGGAGATCTCTTATGCTAAACAATTGCCTTATTTGTATTTGTGAAAAGATAAAAAACAAAAGACACATAATAGTGTCATGGCTACCCTTAGAAATTCTCTTGGGAAAATTAAAGAGCAAAAATATGACCTAAAATACAGTTCAAATCCTTTGCATGCTCAAACTGCCCATTTTGGATTTTATGAGGGATTCTCCATGAGGCTTGTTTAAAACTGTCTTTCACCTTTGCAGCTTGGGTTTGATTCCTGATCAGGAAACCAGTCCCTTTGGGTTTGAAATTTGTGTGACTTTTGACCTTTTGGGGTACCCAATTGTTATCGATTTTTTTCTTTTCTCTCCCATGGACAGATTTTGATTTCCCATCTTCTTTCATCTGGTGGGGGGCATGTGGGAATTTTAGGCCTTGGTGTGAACATGTCATCCAAGAAGCTGAGACCCTAGAGAATATGGTCAGACAGAAGTGTGGTGTGAGTTCGGTTTGTGGCTAGTAAAACTTTCCTTTCTTTGAATTGTCTTTGAAGGTGATTCTAGATCTTGTGAGGACTGCTGTGCACCTTTTTAAAGACACTTCATGCTTCCTTGGTTAAGTCATAACCTTGGTTAGTGCTTATTGGTTTTGATGAGTCACTTGAGAGGGTACTTTTTGTATAAAAGGATTCAAAAGCCAGAAATGTCAGCTGTTTGTTCCAGCTAAAATCTGATAATAAAGAGATTTGAAAGGATTTTTTAAGAGCTCTGAGGTTAGAATTCAGCGTAAATTAAAAGCTGATGTACAACCTAGACAGATAGATATATTAAATATATATCATATATTAAATATATATATATATATTTAAAATTTAAAACACCTTTCTGCTTTTTCTCTATAGATCCTATTTTTAGGAATGTTTTCTCAGTTAACTGAATCACCTTTTTTAAAAAATCAGGTGCTTGGTTTCCCTGCTTGCCTCCTTCCTTGAGAATTGCTCTCCCATTTACTTCAATTCTCCCTTCTATTTCTTCCTCTTTGCTGTCTTTGCCTCATGAATGACCCTAGAGGGAATTTCTAATGACTCAGACCCCTTAAGAAACTCTAAAAAAGACACCGCTCACCCTCTTTTGGGGGTCTTCTGCTTTCCTTATGGCGTTTCAAGAATTATGAGCAGGCTCCTCTCAGGTCAAAAACTCTGCTCTCATTTGCATTGAACTACCTGATCTCTTTGACTTTGGGGAGTAAAAAAAACTACTCCGTATTTAGGAAAAAAAAAAAAATTGTGTGTGATGGTGGGCATGTCCCTGGTAAGAGATGCAGTTGTTTACAGTAAATAGTTATTACTGCAGGGGTCACTCATTTCTTTTTATGTTTAGGTAAGAAAGAGCATATTTCAAACATTTAGAAATGTCTTTGTAACAAGTACACTGTAAAAGCACCGTACACCCAATTTCATGGCATTTCTGTCTTTTTGGAGATCTGGGATTCATTGTGGGCTCTGCCCTGAGCTCAGTGGTATAGTTGGAAAACAGACTGGATTAAAAAGCCACCCATCTGGATAGACTGGTCTCAAATATATGACATTCTGACATTTAGCTGGCTATTTTATGAGGATTTCTGAATTTCCTCTAGGATCATCTATACTTCTCCTCATAGTATCCTCTGGCAAATTCCTAAGGTTTTGTGTTATATTGGCGTTCACTTTTAATCTCTTCTAGGGCACATAAACTCCTTGAAAAAGGCTAGTTACTCCTGCTTTCTCTCTCTCTCTCTCCCCTTTGAGATATGAATTTGCCACCCTGTTATCTCCAAAATTCGGTGAGGGTGTTGGCCATGTGAGATAAACTTTAACCTTTCCCATTTATACAATCATAACTTAATTCAACTGTCCTTTTAAACTAGTCAGATTTTATGTGTCTCATGCCTAAAATTTTAAAATTTGAGCTAAAAAGTCTTTATGTTTATCTATATTTTTATGTGTACATGTGTACATGGCTATCTGTATACTACCTATGGATACCAAATTAACTTACAAATAAATGAGTATTTGTAAATTAACTAAATAAGCCAACTTGCTTTCCAAGTTCATGTGACTTTAGTAATTCTTGGTAAATAAAGCTAGTTTAAAAATTGTTAAGCAAAATAGAAAAGTCTTCAAAATTTAATTTAGACATTTTTTACTTTGATATATTGGTCAGACAGGTTTATAGTGTATCTGTTAGACGTTTGAAAATCATAAAACTATTACTGCTTTGATATTTTTGATATTTGCTTAAATTATCTGTGAGCTTAGGAAGGCATGAAAATTTTGGGTTTTGTTAAAGGGAAAGTACTTTATTTCTAGAGGTTTTTAAATGTCTTAAATTGAAAGAAATAATATAGATAAAATTGAATGGACATAGAAATTTAAAAACGAAATAATATGAAGAAAAATTATAAAAGGTTTATGGAAAACTTATTTTGTGTGGTCAAAGCTGATTAAGATTGAATGGATTTATTTATAAGGTTTTGTTAAAATTAGCTTTAGTGCTAATAATATACCAAAGCAAAGGTAGAATTTGGTTTTCTCTTTTTGAACAAAACTGTTGTATAATATTAAAAAGAGGTAGTAAAAGATACCTTTTGAGTAAACTGTAAAACAAAGAGAGGGGAGAAAAGGAGAGACAGATTAAGTTTGGCCTCATACTGTTTTTATTAGGTCTTTTGATTAGGAAACTGCATTTCCTCTCTATTAATGAGTAAAGTTTTTGCTTTTCGAAATATTTGAATTATCACTTTGAATAATTAACGATTGCCCTTTTACAGTGACTTGACTTGTTGTCCTATTTTGTGACATTAAGTGTTTAAACTTTTGATATTTAAAAAAAACTTTTCAAAATCAAAATTTCTAATTCTAAATTCATTCTTTTTGTCCTCAAACTAACTTTTTGGAGATTGGGGCCCCTAGAAGTTCAAGAGACACATATTAGGCTTATTTGATATGTTAAAATTATACAAGAAGCATCATCAAATATAAAATGGTGGTTAACTTTCTTTGAGTTATTTGTATAAATGTATTATTAATATATGTTCCAAAATTATATGAGATTCCTAAAATTCTTATGTCTTGGTATATGTTATTAGTAATTTATGAGTATTACATTAAATTGTTGTATGACATAGAAATAATCAAATCTCCCTGTCAATTACATCTTTAACCATGGCTATTCTGACTTTGGTCATCTACAATTATTGTTTTACTTGATTCTTCTCAAAAAGCAGTTTATAATCAGCTGCAGTTCAAAATTAGGTTCTTCTTTAAGAAAATTCACAGAAAAGACCCTGACAAGCACTCTTTTTTTTTTTTTTTAACATTTTTTATCATTATTTCAAAATATTAAGGGGATACATATGTTTTGGGTTACATGGATCACTTTTGTAATGCTTGAGTCCTGGGTATAGGTGTGCCCATCACCCAAATAGTGTTCATAGTACCCATTAGGTTGCTTTATCCCCTCTCTTCCTTCCCCTTTCCCCCTGGTTCCTTTCCATTGAGTTTTACTTCCCTCTGTGCACATGTGTGCTCATCAGTTAGTTCCAATTTAATAGTGAGTATATATGGTGTTTGTTTTTCCATTCTTGTGATACTTCACTTAGGAGAATGGTCTCCAGTTCCATCCATATTGTTGCAAAAGATATTAATTCATCATTTTTATGGCTGAGTAGTACTCCACGGTGTACACATACCATATTTTATTAATTCACTCAAGTTGATGGACACTTGGATTGATTCCACATCTTTGCAATTGTGAATTGTGCTGTATTGTGACAATCACTCTTGAATACAAGTGTCTGATAACTTTGGAGATTATACCATTGAGCTAGGTAAAAAAATGTATGAGGATTGCTAACATAACATGAAGCAGAACAAGAGTTAATTATATGGGACTGAACTGATAGAGGACTGAACAGTTTTTTTCATGAATTTTTCTGTTTGAAACATTGCTGATTCTTTTTATGTTTTATTTCCAAAGTCAAGAAAACTTTTTTTTTCTTTTAAACTATTTATACCTTACAACAAGTTGGGTAAAGTATAGTTTTGCAAGCAAGATTTGAAATATTTTTCTTTCTTGTATCTGGTTCCTCCAGAGTTTGGAAACTTTGTGAGTATTCTTAATTTGTGCCTATATAGTTATTTGCATAAGTTCAATCAGAATCAGAATCTGTTTTCTTCTGTAACAGGACATAATTAGAGGCACTGGTTATTTTATCAAGACTTTGACTGGAATGGTATATTTTCAGATATGCCCAGACTGCTTTGAGAAATTGAGTTTGACTTTACACAGTCAAACTTTGCAGGTCCCTTGCAAAGACTGGCCTGATACCTTGTCTATATAGTTCCTATTCAAAGTTCCTGACCTGTGGTAAGTCAAATATGTCACTTTCTGACAGGTCTAGGAACATCAAATGATGTTTGGACTTTGAGAACAGAGTAATTCACAAAATTCATTATTGCAGGCAGTCTAATGATAAATTCTTGCCCTGGATAACCTCTTGAGGCTTTTCAAAGTCTAATCTGAAATTCCTTTAAAAAGTTCCAGCAAAGCCAATTTTAACAAAAGTCGTATATGGCCAATCACTATTCTTGCTGCACTTTATTCAAGTAATCAGGCCAAGCATAATGAGACTAAAATTTATTATGCAAATAAATTGTTCCTATTATGATTTGTCTTTCATAAAAATGGCAGACTGGAGAGAAAAATTATGTTTCAGAAGAAAATTATAGTACATCCATTATTAGATTCTAGCCTTGCCCATTGTTTTTGAGTTTTTATCAGTTGCTTACAATTCGGACTGAATTCTGAATTTTTTCAGAATGGCTCCAAGTTTCCAAACTAATGTTTTTAAATTTTTCTTCTATCTTTATAACTTGGACTCAATGAAATTGCTACTACCTTTTGCTGAGGCCCTGCAAGCTATACCTTGTGACATACAAACTACAAGTGAGAAAAATCTGTCATATTGCCAATGAGTACTTCCACTTTAACTGAAGATGCTTCAAGTCTAACATCTAGACACCTCAACTGACTGTCCTCCAGACTCTAAGGAAACAGGTTTATAGATTCTTCCAAACATTGGTTAATTTTTTTCTGTTTGAAATCCCATCTGCAATGCCATCCCCCAAAATGAGGTGCAGCTCTTTCATGAGACTTGCTTATCACCAGAAATGGGAGCCTGATTTAATGGGATTCTTTGCCATTCATCAGTTAACTCAATTTTCCTCTCCACAGGCACCTGCTTACCTTTCAGTGTGCGGAATTTCTGGGGAGTTTTCAGACATGGGGATGTTGAGGTTCAGAAAACAAAACCCCAATATATGCTACATTGGCAGGCTAAAGTGAAGAAGTCTCAAGGTCTCTCTGTCCTTCCCTCTACCACCATCTCTTCCAAAGAAGTTGCAATTCCTTTTTCGGCCTAAAATCCAGACCCACCAAAAGGAATAATTGGTCTTTTCTTCACTTCCCTTTAAGACCAAGGATATAACCACACCTGAACAGATCCTTTTACAAGGCAACGTACAAGCTTATCTCTCTTCCCTGATTCATTCATTCTCCCTAGTAATCCACTAGAGCCGAATTATTCTTCTCTCCCCTCCCATAACCTGTTTTGCCAGGATGGTATATAACCTGCAGAACCCTATTGAGGGGTAAGTGATAACTTTGTGATTCTCCCTGGGTATATGTATTAAATAAATTTGTATACCTTTTATCCAATTATAATTAATTAATTAATTCTGGACTCTATCTTCAGTAGTAAAGAGAGCACTGATAATCCATGCTGTGATCTAGTAATAGAAATATGCAAAGTATCACTATTTGACATTCCTAATCAGCCACTTATAACAAATAAGGATATGCTTCACTGTGTGTACGATAATTTTGAATATTTTTATTGAGCTAACAACTATCATGCGGTTAAATGGTTGCTCCTAATGTCATTGGACAAAGTGCAGGATACTAAGGATGAGCTTCAGGAATTCAAATTCCCAACTCAAATGGCATATAAATGACCTGAAAGCTTCTATGTATATGCTGAAGGTGCCCCTTGTTTCCTGTAGCCACAAATTGCTGACAACCAAACCCAGAACCTCATCCTGTGACTGGTTGACTTGCAATGCAAGTTGAACTCCCAACCTGGCAGGATGTCAACTGTAGAATCGAGGACACTGATTGAGAAGAATTAGCATATTGAAAATTTGAATAAAGATGTGTGGGAAGACACCAGTAAGGCTGGGAATAGTGAACCCCTAAATTCTGATGAGTATTCTCTGCCAGTGAAAGCAGCTTCTACACCTCCATTGGAAGTGACCTCTCCATTCCTGTCTGAGGAAATTAACCCTGAATTACTTGAGGAAATTGTAATGGCCTCTCTTGAGGGAATTCCCTTGCTATATCATGCTGATTATTGTTAGGGCCCACCCTCACCACTACTTTTTACTTCTAGACCTGTAACTAGACTCTAGTCCTAGCAGGCCCCTAGTTGGCCAACTTTCTGATACCATAGCAGGGTTTGGGGAAAGCTTTTTATTTTCCTGTTTTTTCTGTCTCACCAGTCATTGTGGTTGGGGCTCCAGTTAATCAAGGTAGCTCTCAAAGAGACGCCCAAAGCCATGGATGTCTCCAGAGCACTTCAAAACTGCCTTTATTTCCCTTGAGATATTTAGTCCACTCACCCAAGCTCTGCCTGGTAATGATGTCTTTAGTTTCAGTATGAAAACCACCACTTTGTCTCAGATATTGGGTGACTTGTGATCTTCTTACTTATCATCAGAATTATTCAATTCCTCCTTGAGATCTTTACTGCATCTGGTGTATACTTTTGATCATTATTCATACCATATTGTGATGATCTATTTGCTTGTCCTTCTCCACTAATATAGGAATTCTTTGAGGACAAATAAGGACAGTGGCTTAATTCTTTCTGAGCTCCGCAGGCCCAACAATAGGTCTTATTTAAGAATGATTTCTTCAATATTGAAAGAGTGAATCACAGTAAACCACTAGACACATAAGGTCAATTTCAATGGCTCTATTTGCCACTGTTCACTTGTTATCTTGTTAAAAATAAACACATAAAATGGAAAACTTTATAAATCCCAATTTGGTTATAAGGGGAACAAGATGACAACAGTGTAAAAATACACTCCTCATCTCAGCAAAAGAGAGAGACTTTCCAAAAAGAATCAAAATTAGCCTGGACAAGAAGTTTAAAGAAGGATTTTTCCCTCCAATTTTGTCTTGGATATGTCTATTTTTTCGCTCTTCATCATCCCATCCAAACAGAAATTATCAATAGATCACCCTTGGCTTGGTGGCATATCCTCTTACTTGCTCCACTCACATCTGCTCATTGCCTTCTCCGACCTGCTCCCTTCTTTGTAGCCACAATAGCATTTTCAATAGATCAGTATAAAGCATTGCAAACATACCTCTTCCACTCTTGAGCATGGCATAGGCCCTCCTTTGTCTGACCCTGGCTTAACTTTCAGGACTCATCTTTCACCATAGTCCCTCAGTCTCAGCACCCAGTTCACTGTTGTTCTTCTATTCTTTTCACAGGCCCTCTGGCCTTGCCAATCCCTCAGCTGGGAGCCCTCTTTCTACCAGCTCTACTGCATTCATTTGTACTTATTCACCAGAGCTCGATGTTCACAAGGAAGTTTACCTGATATTTCTGGATAAGCGTGACCCTCAGGTCAGGAGTATTAACATTTCATATTCTAAGTTTATAGAATCCACAATGGAGAATATATGGTTTTCCTCCTGATGCAAACACACAACCTGGCACATAGCAGGTGCACAGGGAATGCATGTTTAAGGGAAGAAAGAAAAAGAGAAGGAAAGAAAGAGAAAGAAGGGATGAAGGAAGGAGAGAGGGAAGGAAGGAGGGAAGATGCTAAATTGAGTAAATGGGAATTAGCTCATAATTTTCTACATTTGGTCATAGCAAAGCTGACAGACTTTCTACTACACCATACCACAACTCTGATGAATTAAATCTCATTTAGAGGTATAATAAGTATAAAGCAGCTACATTCCATTGAGCTTGGAATCCAAAGCATCTCCCAGAGTCACATTTGGTGCTTCAGTCTTCCCAGAACCTGTGTCCTTCCATTGATCTCTGATTTCCACTCTTAAATAGTTGGCTTCATGATAGAACTAGAGACAAATCTGGATTTTCCTTTAAAAAAATAAACAGGCAAAGAACAAAAGGCCCATATGATGGCTGTGTAAACCAAACCAAACCCTTAAAGAAAAGATATTTTGAATCCAAGTAAAATAGAACAGTATTTGTTAAAGCTGAGAGAAAGGCATTATTAGTTAATCCTGAGGGCAGGGACACGCTGAAGTATAAAATCTGGTATCCCCCCTAAAAAAGCTTTGAAGATCAAAGTCATACAAACAGGAGATCCTATAGAGAGTGAAAAAGTCTCATGACTTGATGCTTGTGTCATTAATTGCTGAACTCTAATTGCTGAACTCCCAGTTACTCTAGCAAAACATTATATAATTTTTGCTCTGGGCATAGATGTGATAATGCCTCAAAATAAACAAGACAGTCAATTAGAATAAGTCTGTTAAAAATTTACTCTGCCAAGACAAGCTGTAGAAAGTGGAAACAAAAATAAAATAGTGTTCAGGAATAGGGGATACATTTTGGGGACCAAGAGTTATTTCTAATCTAGTAATTTATAAGGTCCAGGTGCTAATATACCCATCCCTCTCTGCGCCCATCCATCTAGTCTGATTTTTTCTGTTCTTGAAAGATCAGTCAGATAGCTTAAGGCACTGACCATTGGATTGGGGCTTGGCCCCAAAGTTCAGAATGAAGAATGTGAATAGCCCAAGATGGTCTTAGCAAAGGAAACCATGACTGAATAAAAACACCAGTTTCAAAGGAGAAAATACAGCATGATAATGAAGTACCAGGAAATATACTCAAATACCCATGGGTGTTTGGCTTTTATTTAAGAGCTATCACATGCCTGCTATAGGAGATTAAGGGGCTTCAGCTGTTTTAAAAGTCATGCACTGAGATGCATCTATCTATTCATCACCTACCTAAACACCCATCTATGTTTTCATATGTCCAACCACCCATTTTTAGTGCAACAAGTTGGATTAGGAGCAATGGACTGGAGTCAAAGCAAAGTGACTCTTGACCTGGGCCTGATCACCTATATTTATGCAGCATATGCCACCAAAACAGGAAAAGACCAAGCAGCTTGTTTAGCGGTATTAGCTCCATCTTATCATCTGCTATCTAAGGCTGTATTCTAGGCGTAGGAAATTTTATCATGGTAATTAGATAGGACAGTTGGTATATTTCAACTACAAAAATACTTTCATTTCTTCATCTGCAAAAGGGAGCTAATACTAGAACCTTCCTCATAGGGCTATTGTGAATTAACAAATGAAAACAATAGTACCTGGCATTATTATAGGTATTTAAGAACACCTATAAGTGAGTGCTAATTGAAAGAGTACTATCAAAAATCATATTCAGAGTCCAAAGTGCTCACCACTACTCCATGGAAGCTTAATATTTGTACCCCCAAAATATGCTGAAAAAAATAAAAAAAAATCATATTCATTTGATTCTTCCAAAATACTTGCCCATGAAGTGAATTTCTTCTCTTTTGTGAAACACCTCATTTTTTAACACTCCCTAAAATAATTGACCTCCTCAACTGTAGGGTTGGGGATTAATTCTGCCTAGTCTCCCTAGTACATGGTAAATAGCAAATGAAAGTGAGTTGAGCAATTAAAGTTGTAAAACCCTCCTGGATGCTTCTGTAATATGCCCCCTCCGCTGTCTCTTTTCTGCCGCTGCCCTGGTTTTGTTCTCATCTTTTCTCATCTTGATGGTTGCCACAGCCACCTGACTGGACTCGTTGCTGCCAGACCTATTTTTCTCTCATGTGTTCAGAGTGGTATTCACCAAATTAAATTTGACCATGCCATTTTTAAAGCCCTCAGGGACTCACCATCTCATGCAGGATAAAGCCCTTACTCCTCAGTGCTGTTCACAAGGCTCTTGGCCAGGGCACTTCCCCTCCTCAGCTTGCTTTCCTGATAAGTCTGTAGGCCGCCTTGCACTGAAAGGTTTTAAGTTCCTCAAATGCTAGGCCTCATTAATTTTTATATTTAAAGTTTATTTTCATCTTTTAAGAAGGATCTGCAAGTGGATGCAAAGTTGTGTACTCCCTGTCCGTAGTGGGTTTTAAGCCTTCAGTGAGAGAAAGGCTTGTGGCGAGTAGCTCTGATATGATATAGGGAGTGTTATAGAAGAAATGCACATAATCCACCAGGGAGTGGATCATGATCCCCAATGCCATAATCCCTAATGTGGAAATCCTGAAAGACCAAAAATCCCAAAAATATAATTCTGAAAAGGTAATAAAAATTATTTGGAAGATATTTATTTATATTTTAAGGGATATTGACTTGTGAAACATATTGTAACATTACCAAACATTTCATAGGCCACTTCGTGCAATAAAATAGGCAATAATGAGGAGGGGAGGCAAGATGGCTGACTAGAGACATCGCTTGCCAGACCATCTGGGAGGGAAGGAAAGATCTCAGGTAAAGGAGATGGGAGAAGGGACACAGCTCAGGTGAAGATCAGTGAGAGAAGGGCTGGAACCTGCCAGGGACCTCACAGAGGAAAACTGTGAAGCAGAGAAGAAGAGGATAAAGGGGGGAAAAAAACCATCAGCAAGGACCAAACCCAGAGAAGCTCGGAGCCCAGTGCAGGGGTAAGGGGGATCCTTCTCTTCCTCCCACACTCCTTCAGTGATCAGAGGGCTACCAAGTTACTAGGAAGATTTTCTACCCCCACAAGCCCAAGCACTATGGCAACCCAAGATTGTGGGGAGAACTTTCATGATCCCAGAGCTTGGACACTCCATGTGTGGGGCTCCCCTCCAAGAAGAGTGAACCAAGAGGCCAGAGAGCCAGCTCTCTTCCATTCAGACTTTTATCCCACCCCACCCTTCCCCCACCCACTACAACCAGGAGAGCAGGTTGAGCTGAAAATTTTGCCAGCAACCCCCTCCCCTCAACTGGCACATCCTGCATTCTGAGGTTTCCATAGAGACTGGGGCCCACACCTTTCCCATTGAGGACCTGCAGGGGACCTGGGGTGTCCAATCTGGGAGCTCCCTACCAGCCAACATTTCACGGAGACTCATGCCAAGAGATCAGACACTCAGGCTGGATCCTGTACCCCGAGGACTCAGGAGGGTTGCTGGGAGACACAGTGGGGACATTTGGGAGCTGGACTTGGGAGGCAAGGGAGCCCACATGGGTGGAACTGATGGGAGAATACTGTGAGGGTCTGATACACAGAGATCTGGTGAATTGCCCATCCTCTCCATGGAGAAAGCTGCACTGTCGAACTGGGGCAGGGAAGATCCCAGCCTGTGTGTGGTACCATAGCAACCCAACTGAGTACAGCATATTCAGGTAACTGAGGGAAAGGGTAATGCAAGAGGGGTAGGGGCTCATTCCCCACAGCCAGTCTGGGAATTGCAGCCCTCTCTTCCAAGAAACCTCTGGGTTTGGAGACCTAGCCTTGACCCTCCTCCCAGCAGCATTCCCTACTCTCTGGGACAATGACATTGGAACCACATTAGGGCTCAAAGCCTGTTGGACTAGAGAGGGTCCCCAGGTGGGGGGTAGATCATAGCCACGGCACCATAGCAACCCGTGTAGCGTCTTCAGGACTCAAGGACAAATGCAACACAAGAAGGGCAGAGCTCACTGTCAACAACCAGTCTGGGAGTTGCAGCCCACCCCTCATCTGCCTTCCCAATATGGAGAGGCAACCCTCCTCCCCAAGGCTCTCTGAGCCCTGCCTAGGCTTTGCAAAGCCTTCCAGGCTTGCAAAACCTAACCAAACCAAGCCTTGCCCCTCCACCCACCTCTGCTCTGGGGGAGATCAAGTAACCTTCTAGGAGCTACAGGGGCCCTCCCAAAGCCTGGGGCACTCAAGTGCTCCACCTGAAGGACTAGAGTTTATCATAGGCACAAAAGAACATCTCTGCAGTTGATTCTTTCCTGCAAGCATCAACCACTGACAGGGAGAACAAGTCTATAGCTCATTACAGCATCTACCAACTCAATCAAACAGGGTATGGCTGATTCTTATCCACAAGCATCACCTTCCATCTTGGAGATTAAGCTGAGAGTCCAAATATAATTCACATTGCTCAAAAGACTTCTCAGCATAAACCTTATAAGCCAGAAGAGATTATGGCCCCATCTTCAATTGATTTAAACAGAATAACTGCTAGCAATTTTGTATCCTGCAAAACTATGTTTCATAATAGACAGAAAAATTAAGTCTTTTCCATACAAGCAAACACTGAGGGAATTTGCCATGACAATACCTGCTCTGCATGAAATTCTCAGAACAGCACTATACATGGATTAGCACAACAGATATCTACCAGTGTAAATTCACCTAACCTCTCCCCACCAAATTACAACTCCTATAGAATAGAACAAGAGGTAAAACAAATCAATACAGGACTACCCAACAGGATGAACAGACCAACATCCCACATATCAATCCTATCAATCAAAGTTAAGGGGCTGCATACTCCTTTCAAAAGACATAGATAGGCCAGCTGAATGGATGAACAAACACAACCTAAATATCTGATGTCTCCAGGAAACACATCCAAACTACAAGGACATACATAGACTCAACATGAAAGATTGGAAAACAATATTCCATGCAAACAGACATCAAAAGAAAGCAGGCATAGTCATTTTCATATCGGATAAAATTGATTTTAAGCCAACAAATGTAAAGAAAGACAAAGAAGGTCATTATATAATGGTAAAGGGAGCTATGCTATAAGAAGATATAGCAATTCTAAATATATACATGTCCAACACAGGAGCTTCCAGATGCATAAAGCAAATTTTACTAGAGCTAAGCAAAGAAATAAATGGTACCATTAAAATTGCCAGAGACATCAACACACCACTGTCAGAGTTCAACAAATCAAAACAGAAAATAAATAAATAGTGGACTTAAATTAAACTCTTAATCAAATGGACTTAATAGACATTATAGAACATTTTACCCACAAACTACAAAAGATACATTCTTCTCAGCAGCACATGGGACATTCTCCAAGACTTATTGTGTGTTAGGCCACAAAAAAAAATCACACCATATACCTTCTCAGATCACAGTGGAATAAAACTAGGAACCAATTAAAAGAGAAACACTCAAATCTACCCAAAGTCATGGAAATTTAAAAAAAAAATCTACTGAATGATTACTGGGTCAAGAATGAAATTAAGACGTAAATCAAAAAATTATTTGGACCAAATGACAAAGGGGACACAAGCTATCAAACTCTATGTGACACAGCAAAAGCATTCCTCAGGGCAAAATTCATAGCCTTAAATGCCTACATCAGAAAGACAGAAAGATCGCCAATTAACAACCTAAGATCGTATCTCAAGAACTAGGAAAGAAAAACAAACCAAACCCAAGCCAACAGAAGAAAAAAATAATAATAATGAAGGCCAGAGAAGAACTAAATGAACTGGAAAAAAAATCACAAAGGCTTACTGAAAAACAAAAATAACAACAATAACAACAAACTTGGTTCTTTGACAAGATAAACAAAATCTACAGACCTCTTGATAGACTAATCAAGAACAGAAGAGAAAGTACCAAATACACTCAATCAGAAATGAAAATGGTGACATTACAACTGATAAGGCAGAAATACATAACATCATCCATGAATACTACATAAATCTCTATGTGTACAGACTAGAGAACACAGAGGAAATGGAAAAGTTCCTGGAAACACACAACCTCTGAAGACTCAACCAGGACTAAATAAAACTGAACAGATCAATAAAAAATAGTGATATCAAAACAGTAATCAAAAGCCTGCCAACTAAAATAGCCCTGGATCAGATGGATTCAAGCTAGGT